>NW_023609010.1:0-24213 GCF_013339725.1 Rhipicephalus microplus
CAACGAGCCGCGAACGCTGCCCAAGAAGCGAACGACAACGCAAGCGTCAGGCGGAGAAGGACGATGAAGGCCGGCGTCAAGACGCCGCTCGCAATCGTCAACGGCGAGTGGACGTTCCCGAAGCCGTTCGAGCCAGTGAACGTGCCGCGCGGGAGAGGGTGCGAGCCCTGGACTTTGCTCGTCCGGGGCTCGCATGCTATGAGGGGGAGTAAAGTTGAAATCCGTTAGCATTCGCCAGTGAGTTAACGTAAACTACCCCGTGTGATCAAATTGCGATTCCCAGGAACCATTACACCATAAAGGCACCATGGTGTGATTAATAAATATAATAGTGCGAATTATTAAATACCCCTTATAGCATCGCCCCGTGCATTCGCACTTAACCATGTTCACCCTCGGGGAAATGCTTGGGAGTTTTTTTGAAGAGTGTTTAGCGAACAAAAATCTCTGACAATTTAGAGTGTGATGAATTGTATAGGAAAGCTTTAGGCTGTCCATCTACACCTAAAAAAGGTACAGTGCGTTTAGAAAAAGTGGTTATAACGATCAAGAGTACTCAGTATTCTACTGTGGGAGAGCTGAAAAGCCATCCCACAGGCCTTACATCGCACGGTCTTGTTTAGAGATGGGTCGCTCAGAAGTGAGCCGGATCTTTTGAGCGGCTCCTAAAGAACGAATGATCCGCGGCTCAGTAAATATGAGCCGCAGTTCTGCGGCTCCCCGCGAAGCCAACTGACTGACCCGCTGCCGCTACCCGCTCACGGCTCTCCGACTGATCCGGCTCGGCAACTGACTCGCCGCCGCTACCCGCTCGTGGCTTACCTACTGAGCCGACGATTCAACGGTTCAGCGAGAACCAATGAACAAAGTGAAGGACGGTTCTCTCTCGCTCACTCAGAGCGGAGGATCCCTGGCTTTCGCTCTTTCACTGACCCGTCGGATACGTACTTTCTGCATAGAATAAATCTATACCTTCAGTGAGCTGGCAGGGTCTGAGTGACAGTGAGTGCGGCTGCCTCGCCATCTATTGGCGTTGAAAAAAAAAAGAACTGTTGAAAAGCATGCCCTCTGAGATGGTGAATGGTTGTTTCTCTCAACACGTCGTGTGCTTGCCATCTCGGAAGCCAGGTGACAAGTGCTTGTGCTGCGCGCTTTCCGCTGCCAGGCTGGCTTCGAAATACGTAAAAAAAGTTTCGCGTCTGGCGTTCGCAGAACGTGCGCTGGTGATCTCCGCTCGCCTGTTTCATGGTGCTCCCTTGCCTCGTGCTTGGGCGCCGCGATGCTTTTCGACATGTGCTGTTCATGCATTGCGTCTTGTTGCTAAGATACTGCTAGAACAACTTCCGGAAAATGGTGCCGATGCCCAAAATAACGACGGGTGAGCGTGCCCTTTGAGCCGCAGTTTTCATTGTCAGTTTAATTTGCGTCCACATCGACTAGCAGTACATACACGTTTTCTCCAGTGTGGACACAGTTAATATTTTCAAAAGTGAGTGACAAGAAAAGCCTACAATTGCAGCGTTTACATCATTGTACAAACAAGCAGTGGGCAAGCACGGGCAATGTAACCATATACAAACTTACAACGGCCATGGAGCCGCAAATTTGAGTTCATTCTTTGTATTTTTGCCGAGCTAATCACTCGTCATTGCTTATAATCGTGTCTATAGGCTGTAGGTAGATGTATGAAAAGTCGTATTGCTCTGTTACGAATAAACACGTTCGTTTTAGCACGATTAGCCAGCGCCCTTCATCATCTCATTGAAGGATGTCACTTTTCTTTAGGATGGAAGCGTTCTTATTAGGCTGTTTCAGAAGGCCGCAGCTCATCGCTGTGCACAGACTACAGCTGAACAACTGCAGAATCGGTTCTTCTCAAGGGAAATTATCCTTCGATATTACATGTTCCGTTGGTCCGTGTTTTTCATATCACTAGTTATATGAAAAAAAAACTATGAAGTGTGGCCAATATTAGTTGAGTTTGACTAGAGAATATCTTGACATATTTAAATGTTTACATTATCATTAAATTTTTGCTACTTCACCTACTTTTATTGCTCTCACTATGCCGTGGATGTTTACGTTTGTTTGTTGTCATAATAATGACATAAAAGCCGAGTTATGTGCCGTATCGTGTGCATATGTCAGGAGATCTTGTGCACTTTTCTCAGTATAAAGATGTTTTTTTAAGATGTGCCAAAGTGTTCTATTCTACACCACTGTTATGCAAGCCCCTAACCTTGCTGGAAACTTCCGAGGACTATTCGAGGTATTCACTCGCATCCGCAACAGCATCACCCCTTCACCGCTCTGGCGCTACATCAACGTCGCTCACAGCTTGATGTTTCTGGAGAATTTTGGGCAAAGATCGCCGGCGACAACTCTATACCGATCGATCTAATGCCACAGGATGTTCCAGTCACACGAGATCAGCAAATGGACGTTGCATTCACCATGGAAGAACTTCATGCGGCATTGAACACATGCAGACGCTCATCGTCCCCAGGTCCGGATGGAGTGACCTATACGGCCCTACGTCACCTAGGCCCGAAGGCACAGCGCTGTCTCCTGGACATTTTCAGTAAGTCTTGGCGTGATGAAATGGTGCCTGATGAGTGGAAGTGCAGTCGCCTGGTGCCTTTGCTGAAGCCCGGGAAGTCTTCATTCAATTTGGCATCGTACCGGCCTATAACACTAGCAAGCTGTTTTGGCAAGGTCATGGAGAGGATGCTGCTTACACGCATGGAATGGTACATGGAACATTATAACATCTATCCTGATGCTATGGCTGGTTTTCGACGAGGTCGGTCCTCAGTTGATAGCGTTATTGACTTAGTGACCTCTGTTCTGCATCAGAAAGCTCAGAAGCGGCTGTCGGTAGCTCTGTTCTTAGACGTGAAGGGTGCCTATGACAACGTGACCCACGAAACTGTTCTCAATGCTCTTGAAGCAGCTGAACTTGGAGGTCGTGTCTTTCGATGGGTAAGAAGCTACCTCACAAAGAGATCCATGTTCGTTTTAACTGAAGATGGGTCTACGAATAGGTATTTCACAAGTCGTGGGGTGCCACAAGGTGGTGTTTTGAGTCCAACACTTTTCAACCTGGTTCTCGTTAGGCTCACCGAAATGCTGCCACAGACGGCTTATATATCTGTCTACGCTGACGATATCTGCATTTGGGCGTCCGGCATCACACGGCCTCAATTGCACTCAAGAATACAGAAAGCGGCAACAATGACATCGACATACCTTCGCCAGCAAGGTTTGACTATCGCCACAGAAAAATGCGCAGCGGTGGCGTTTACACGCAAACCGATGTCTTTCTACTCATTGTGCATCGATGGCAGATCAATCCCATATAAGAGCACTCATAGATTCTTAGGCGTCATCGTAGATTGTGACCTAACCTGGAGCCCGCATGTCACATACCTGAAGGAAAAGCTCATTGGCATTGAGAATGTATTCAAGTTCGTCGCCGGAAAATTATGGGGCCCATCCGTGCACTCCATGTTGAAGCTGTACACAGCCTTCTTTCTCGGAACTCTCCGGTACAGCCTTCCTGTCCTGTCCAACATGTGCAAGACTAACAGCATCCGTGCACTGCAAAGCGTTCAAGCCCAAGCACTTCGGACATGCCTTGGCTTTCCAAGATGCTCATCGACAGTGTCAACTATTGTTATTGCACAAGAACAACCGGTCACAACGCACATCATTGTCGAGACGCTGAGAGCGCACATTCGGCATTTATCACGACTACCGTCACATCATTTAGCGTGTTTGACAGCTCGGAGGCCCCATTCTTCGTACTGCACTATCGTGACAAAACATCAGGACCTATTACCGCCTGGCTTCAAACTTGCGATGCATCCAGCAACTGCGCCATGGAGTCTTCGTCAACCTGACGTGCGCTTATCAGTTCCTGGAATCTTTAAGAAGGCACGCATGTCAACGCTAGCCCTGAAGCAATTGACTTTGCGTCTGTTGGACGAAAGGTACTTTGACCGCATACATGTTTACACCGATGGCTCCCCTGATTTCAACAGCTCCACAGGAGCAGTGGTTGTTGTATCTGAAAATGTGTTGCTTCAGTACAAGTTTTCTCACACGACGACGTTGACAGCAGCAGAGCTCGCAGCACTTCAAGGTGCAGTAAAGTACATTCTTCGCCAGCAACCTAACCAATGGGCCATCTTTTGCGACTCCAGGTCAGCCTTACAGTCACTACGGTTTGATATGCAGCACGGGTTACATGAACAATCAGTATATCAGATAAGGCATGACTACCACAAAGCGCTCGCGGAAGGTCACGATATTGTATTTCAGTGGTTGCCGAGTCATTGCAGAATCGTCGGCAATGACCGCGCGGATGAAGCTGCTCGATCTGTTCATGACTAAGACCAGCGCACGTCCATACCACTCTTGAGAACGGACGCTGCAAAGCTACTACAATCACTTGCTCGCCGTATATCTCTTTTACAATGGAATACGCAGGGTTTCTCCAACACGCACCTGTTTTCGATTGACCCAAACTTGCAACTTCGTTTGCCATCCGGTCTCCCACGATGCGGTGAAACTTTACTGTGTCGCATGAGGTTGGGCGTGGCATTTACAAATTCGTACTCTCGTCTCCTTGGAATGGCGAGCACTTCGGCATGCAACATCTGCGCCTGCGAGGAAACGCTTGACCACAATCTATGTCATTGCCCAGCATACCAGACCGAACGACGTATATGGAAGCCAAGCTCTGTCAGCTGGATTCGCGGCCGATTACAGAAGAGAAGATCCTGGGACCTTGGCCAACGGCTTCCCATACGCGCAAAGCCACGAAAGCCCTCTTGTACTTTTAAGGACCACCAAACTTCACGACCGCTTGTGAAAGAACTGTGCGAGTCCGTGCTGTGTAGTCTCGAGCTGACTATTCATGCTTCTCTTTCTTACTCCTCTTCTTTTCTGTCTCTTTCCGTTCTATTATTCTCCTTTTCCCCCACCCCAAGTGTAGGGTAGCCAACCGAGCCAAGCTTGGTTAACCTCCCTGCCTTTCTTCTCTATTTATCTCTTTCTCTCTCCGTTTTCAGTGAAATTGAACACGTGTGTGTTCTTTAGAAAAGTAGAGGTTTGCGCCAGTGGGTGATGCATACAGTTGAGGAAATGGAGCGCAATTAACGGGACAACAAAAAAACAGGCACACTGACAAAGTGATTCGTCCTGTGTGCTTCTTTTTTTGTTGTCCAGTTCACTGCAATTCATTTCTTCAAGTATCTCTACATTATTCTCCTGTTAATTTGTTAATCGCTTAAGGTTGTTTCGCACCACATTTGATGAAATTGTTGATTTTCGGAAACGATGACAAGAAAACGAGACCAAGGAAATATAGTTCTGAGTGCAATTCATTCTGTTGTTTTTTGTTAAATGCACGTGTGGCTGCAGCGATTACTGAATGAATCATTGCAAAATGTGTGAATTGAAACGCGCGGGAAACGGTGTATCACGAGCAAGCGGGCGCATTAAAAAGAATCGTCGCGCATATCGGAGCACGCAAGAGTGGGTTAGTAAAAAAAAAGAATGCGCCCGCGCATGCGACAAGAAACGTTAAAAAACGGTGGGCGAGAGAGAGATGGCGCATTAGACGTGGCTGGTTCTAGTTCTGCCATGACGACGCACAGCGTATGCGCGTCCTTTGATGCACTTTGAAACTCTGACCCCCGTATTCACAAACGCTCCTCGACTCGACTGTCACTTTTCACATGAAAGAGCCACGCACTGCGCCGCTGCTCAGCTGAAAATGACGCTGCGCTACTCAAGAATAGCAGCAAACTATCAAAGATACAGAGTGACTTTTCCCGCCTATAGATGGCGCTTCTATCAGCTTTCTCAGCCGAAAGCCCACAGGTGCAGGACGCTCCAGCTGAAAAGTCACAGCATGCGATAATCGCCGGGGACTCGAATTTAAATCGATGCACAGAAGCCATCAAAGAGAGGGTAAGAGGTGACAAGAGGGTTGCAGTAGGGGCGTTCCTAGGACGCAAGCTTGAAGCAGTCATGAGGCAAGCAAGCGCAAAACTCAGAACTACAGCTGATAGACGAAACCTCGTGATAATTTCAGGCGGTTTAAACGATGTCCTAAATTAAGATACAGCAGGACTGGCAACCCCACTGGCGGAAGGCGTCGATGACATGCGCGCCACTTCTCCTAAGGTACAGGTAGTGATATGCACAATACCGGAGGTACCGGTGCGTGATAGCAACCTGCAAAGAGCGGTTGTCAACACAAACCAAGAGCTATGGCGGATGAGTCGAGAGAAAGGCTTTGAGGTGGTGGAAATAAACAGAGAGGTGCATAGGTGGGGTGGTTTTCAACGAGACAGAATTCACTTCGATGGGCGGCTAGGTCATGAGGTGGGTTGGCGACTTGCAGGACGCGCAGTAGCTCTTTTGAGGGGCAAGCGAGCCCTTCGGGGTGCAGGATAGCTAGTAATGAGGAAAACAGCCAGGGAGACTCTTTGACAGGTGGTATGAACAGATACGATTCCAAAGTGGCACCAGTATCTAAGATAGGTAGAGTCCGGGGCAGGAATAGACGTAGCCACGAGCACCGAGCCAATTTAGACATAGGGTATATTAATATGCAGGGTGGTAGGAACAGGCTGAAGTTGGAAGAGATAGAAGAACAGCTAAGGGAAGAGAGGCCGATGGTATACGGTTTTGTAGAAACACATCTCAGGGACATGGAACAACCTCCGAACAATCCGGACTAGGCAGCAGAAAGGAGGGTGGTATTGGGGCATTCATTCATAAAAGTACAGACTGGCAAAGGGTCAAGCAGGAGTGCAAGGAACATTTATGGCTAAAAGGGAAAGTGGCAGGTCAAATGGCACTCTTTGGTTTTGTGTACTTGTGAACGGGAGCAAAGGCCAGAGAGGAAAACCAGGCAATGGTAGAGTGTATATCAGAGGACATTCAGGAGTTAGGAAGAGAGTGCGAGATATACTAGGAGACATGAATGCGCACATAGAATATATAAATGGGTATACCAACCCGACAGACAAAATGATCATCGATATGTGTGAAAGGCTTGATTTGATAATTTGCAACAGTACCGAGAAGTGTGAAGGGCAAATAACATGGGAGGTAGGAAGGCTGCAGTCGACGATAGATTATGAACTGATGTCACATAGGATGTAGGATAAGCTCAGGGGAACGCACATATATGAAGGTGGCTCCAGAATTCTGGGTAGTGATCACAAACGTATCAAGCTAAGTTTTTGAAGAGCAGTGAAAGTGGGAAGGAGACAAGATTAGCAACTACAGGAAAATTTTTATCCAGAAAGGCAAATTGAATTAGTCACTAAACAAATTGAGAAAGTAATCACGGAGGATAATAAGACAGTGTGGACATATACGAATCTAATGAGACTCTTTGAGCTAGAGCTTGCTAAGACGCGTGACAAGTCACCCCGGAAAAGAAGACACAAACCCAAAAGTTGGTGGGATGAGGAAGTTGAGAGAGCCATAGCAAAACGTTAGGAAGCCTCTAGGGAACACAAACATGCTAAGCAGCGGGGTGAACCGACAGATGATGTTGAAAGAAATTGGGAAACTATTCTAAGCTGTAAAGGAATGCATCCCTTTTGATCAATGAAAAGATTAGAAGAAAGAGAGCTCAGTGGCTGGCAGAAGTATGTAAAAAAGATAGAAAGGCAACTGCGAAATTTCGGAACCATCTAAACTCCCTAAGAAATGAGACGTGCCTAGAGCAGAGTTTTATAACTACAGCCCAAGGTGCTAGGCTAGAAGGGGACGAAGCTATTGAATATATAAGAACAAGGGTGACAGAAAAATTTCAACAAAGTTGTAGTTTATGCACCACAATAGACAAGGACGAGTCAAGTGGTGCAATGGCTTCGTTTTAACAACGAGAGTGGGAAAGGGCTGAGAAAAGGGTTCGTAGTAGTACATCAACAGGCACAGATGGCATTCCAATTATGCTGATAAAGACATTAGGTCCGAAGTCTAAGCAGGGTTTGAGATAGGCAGTGAGCAAAATAATAATCGATGGTGAAGTTCCCGATGGATGGAAACTTAGCAGGAAGAGCATGATCTATAAAGGAAAGGAGGACAAAGCTGACAAAAACAACTACCGTCCTATAACAGTGTCATCATTGGTCTACAGGCTGACTATGCAGATTATAAAGGAAAGACTGCAGGCATGGATAGAAAATAAGGGGGTGCTGAGGGAACTGCAGAATGGGTTTCGGAAACACAGGAGGTTGGAAGACAATCTGTTCTCACTGACGCAGTGCATCGAAATTTCAAAAAAGAAACACAGGCCCCTTTGGCTAGCATTCTCGGATATCAAGAGAGCGTACGATAGCGTGGTTCAAGAGGAATTGTGGGGAATACTGGACACACTAGGCGTGGTACATGTAGTCACTAATGCTTTAAAGGGTATCTATAAAGGTAACAAGGTAGGTATAAAGTGGGAAAACCAGGTATCTAAGCCTGTAGAGGTAAAACGGGGGCTTAGGCAGGGGTGTACCCTGTCACCCTTATTATTCTTGATGTACCTACAAGGATTAGAGGCCAAATTAGAGGGAAGTGGACTGGGCTTCAACCTCTCTTTAGTCAAACAAGGAAAACGTATTGATCAGGCACTACCAGCATTAATGTACGCAGATGATATAGTGCTAATGGCCAACAACAAGGAAGATTTGCAGAGATTGATGGACATCTGCGGTAATGAGGGAGATAGGTTAGATTTTAAATTCAGTAAGAAAAAATCAGCATTCATGATTTTTAATGACAACGAAGGTAGTGAGCTTAGAATACAGGAGGTCACGCTAGAGATAACAGATAAATACAAATATCTGGGCGTACGGATAAGCAATGGGACCGAGTACCTGAGGGAACACGAAATATACGTGACGACTAAAGGTAACAGGAATGGAGCAGTGATGAAAAATAGGGCACTGAGTAATTACAATAGGTATGATGTTGTGAGAGGAATATGGAAGGGGGTCTTGGTTCCTGGGCTGACGTTCAGCAATGCGGTCTTGTGCATGAGATCAGGAGTTCAAGCAAGGTTAGAAATTAAGCAACGTGGAATAGGTAGGCTTGCGTTAGGAGCTCACGGGAATGCACTAAATCAGGGAGTACAAGGTGATATGAGATGGACATCATAATTAGGGCAGAGAAGCTAGCAGCAAGATAAAATTTGAGAAGCTAGTGAGAGAAATGGGGGAGGAGCGTTGGGCTAGGAAGGTTTTCAGCTACTTGTACATGAAGAATTTGGATGCAAAATGGAGGAAGCGAACCAGGAAATTGACTGGTAAATACTTAGAAAACAGCAGGTGGCCAAACCAAAACGAACTGTCAGTTAAGAAGAAATAGAAGGAAACGGAGACTGACAAGTGGATAATGGGCATGATTAAGAAGTCCGCACTAGAGATACAAAGAGGGTTCAGCTTAAATTGAGGACGACGCAGCGAGCAATGGAAAGAAAAATGGTAGGTGTAACCTTGAGAGACAAGAAGAGAGCAGAGTGGATTAGGGAACAAACGAGGGTTAAGGATATCATAGCTGAAATCAAGAAGAAGAAATGGACATGGGCAGGGCATGTAGCGCGTAGACAGGATAACCACTGGTCATCAAGGGTAACTGACTGGATTCCCAGAGAAGGGAAGCGGGTTAGGGGGAGACAGAAGGTTAGGTAGGTAGATGAGATTAGGAAGTTTGCGGGTATAAATTGGCAGCAGCAAGCACAGGACCGGGTTAACTGGCGGAACATGGGAGAGGCCTTTGTCCTGCAGTGGACGTAGTCAGGCTGATGATGATGATGATGATGACTAGAGATCTATCGAACTTTTAAGCAGGAAATTGCCAAGGAAAAGGTCTACGATAATACTCGGGGTAGTTCTCTACTGTTTGAGGCCAGGACGGGAGTACTGCGAACCAAGACATATCAGGCCGAATACGAAGGGGTAGACACAGTATGCAGTGCGTGTGGAAAGGAAGAAGAAACTGCCGAACACTTGATAATGTTCTGTAAAGGGCTTCACCCTATAGTGCAGGATGATGGCGCAGAGGTTTTCAATGCACTGGGGTTTAGGGACCGGGAGGGCAAAGTCGACTTTAAGTGAGTAGACTCAACTAGAAGGAGGTTATTTATTGGTGGCTAAAGTCAAGGCAAGAGTGAAAATTGAACTCTTCATTGCAAAGTACGAATCCTCAAACTCACTTTTTAAAGAAAAAAATAAATCTAGTTTTTGGTTCGTCAAGTATTACGGCTTGCTGGCGCTAGCCACCACCCGATCTCAAGGGTACAGCCATATACATCCCTCCATCCATCCATCCATCCATCCATCCATCCATCCATCCATCCTTCCATCCATCCATCCATCCATCCATCCATCCATTTATCCATCCATCTATCCATCCATCTATCCATTCATCAAGTGAAGGTAGAGCTTTGAGTGAAGAGGAGTTTTAGAATACCGGGGTGGATTCCCCTCGACAAGGTCGTAAATGAAGGGTTATAAAGCGCTGACGTCATCAACTAAGCTGTCTTGTGGGAAGTACGCGGAGTAACTGACCCATGGTGAACCGGTGGGCCATTGAACTGAGCCGTTCGGAGCTGCTCACTGAAGTGAGCCGCTTTGTGTGTGTTTGGAAGAAGTGGTTAACAATTTATAGAACTCGCTACTCTACCATGAGATGATAGCATATAGCCGTCCTGTGGGCCTCGTACTTGATGAGGCCCTATCGAAAGGTGAAGCTGCACATACAGGAGCCGCTTCGTCTGTTTAGAAAAAGTTGTCAACGATTCAGAGTACGAGGTACTCTACTATGGCCGAGCTTGAGCCATCCCGTGAGCTTCACACTTGATAAGGCACATACAACTTGCTAAGACATTGTGTGTCTATAAAAAGTTGTTAACGATTTAGAGTACTCGGTACTCTACTATGGGAGAGCTAAAAGCCGTCCCGAAATTGACCTGGTTTAAGTGAATTTTATTTCCTGATATATCATACACAGCCTATGTGTACACATAAAAATGGACCATGGTGAACAATGCGTATGTACAATGACCTGCTGCGCAATGTCTAGTTATATTTAATTGCGTGCTGATAGGAGGGCGTTGTGAATACACTTTCACTGGCTATTGTAAAAAAGCCTCCAAATTTTCTCTGTCTAGACAGCACAATGTTTTCTATAGCGTTTAGCTTAGAATACAAAAAAGAGGAATGTTTGTGGCAGAAGATGATTTTCTTTTGCCATCCCACATAGTCTTTAACCAAAAGTTCATATCCAATCTTGGAATAAAGCTGTGATTACTATAAACTTCTTCTAATATTTGCTATGATGATATATTATTTATATGTTGTTCGTTGCTCAGCGTAGTATGAAGGGGAACCCCGATGCTTGATGCTGGTAGTTGCTGGTGAAATAAAACATGTACTTCCATGCCAGATACGTGAATGTAGTATTGTTATTCGTGACTCCAGCAATTCATGCAGCACCTAGTGGAAATATAGGGAAGCTGCGTACTGAGCTCCAAACAGTCCAAGCGTCAGTCGTATGCGGTAGGAGCACGGTAGGATGGTGCCCCCCGAGAAGAAAATAATTGCAGCATATTCACGGAGCGAACGATGTGTAGTGGGGCGACGCATCCTTCCGTCCATTCGTTCTTGCTTCCGTCCATTCACGCGTGCGTCTGTGTGGCCGCCCGTGCGTCCACACGCCCGTCCGTGCGTGCGTCTATTCGTGTGTCCGCATGTTCATCTGTGCGTCCATCCCTGCCTTCGGCCATGCATCCGCCCCTGCGTCCGTCCATGCGTCCATCCGTCTATGCGTCCATCCGTCCGTGCAGCCATCCATGCGTCCGTTCATGCATCTGTCTGTGTGTCCGTTCGTCCACCTATTCAACACTCCAAGTACCACCATCTCAAATAATTTCATCATATATTCCTCATATAGAAGCACCGCCATCCAGCGGATATTCCAAGGACTGAACGAGAGGAGGCACACGCACACTTTCATATGGCTTGCGCTTCGTGTCTACTTTCCACCTTTAACCACCTCGAGTTCATGGTATATACTAGTTCACTGTATTCATGGCACTGCGACCTAACTCTCGCTAAACCTTTCTAAAACCTAGGAGGTTACGCCCAGCCACTATAACCTAGCAACCCTTTTTTGTCTTCTGTGCGTTGTTGAACAATAAAAAACTCGCTGGGTGTGCGTTAACTAAAAGCCGAATTTTCCTGTCTCTCATTTCCCCTTAGCAGCCATTGGCATGTACATTGAGCATTACGTTTTATTGTTCAACAACGCACAGAAGAAATCTCTGACCGGCACAATCCTGGAGGTCAAAATGTTATACTTTTTACACACTACTACAACGGCTACGAGGGACGAACAGGTGCCGATATCAGAAGCTTCGCCCCTAAAAAAATTGACAGATCCCACGTACAGTGAGTTTCAAAGATATGCTAAGCACGAATGAGAGATGTTGATATGTCACTTTAAAATCAGCACAACGTTGCGAGGTGAAGGTAAATGATGCCGTAAATGACATCCGTGTCATGATTATCATGTGTGGATGTGTCGTTTACCTTTGTCATCTATTCACGTCACGTGATACGAAATTTAGTATATGTGGAGCTAGTGAAACGGCCGCGAGCACGCAATGAGCGTGGTATGTTTTCATGTTGTTACGTGACACGCGTGTCAGGATTATCATGTTTGCACTAGTCATATATTTCGTCATCAATTGATGTCACGTAACACCGAAATTGGCATATGTGTAGCTAGCAAAACGGCACCGAGTGCATCATAAAAGGCCCATTATACTCCAATGTAGGGTTGACGTGCGGGCACGCTGGGCACAGTGACGCAATCTTAGTGAAACGCGAGTACTCTACAGTCTGACGCCAGGTGCCACCAGCGTTCGTCGGCGCGGCCCGGCAGCAAACGACGCGAAATACATGTTGCATTTCGCGCCGATGCGTTACAGAGACAACACTGAGTCTCTCTTTTTTCGTGAGGGGGCGCTGCGAGCGCTCGATGGTGACGGACGCACTCCACATCGCCTCCGTAGATTTTCTGCTATTTCTGCGGACATCTACCTAGGTACCCCTGAAACTTGGATTTATCGTCTCCGCCAAGTTCTCCGCTTCGCCTAGACAACACCTTCGTCCAGGTGGGTCCAGTTTTGACAACTTGAGGGACGTCCTTCACTCCCGGCTACAACGCCGCCTCGCAAAGGGCTCTCAGCCCGGCGATGGCGGCCGCTAACGTGGTTACGGGCTATGATCCTACCTCAAGCCAAATGCTGTCCATGGAGATTTCATCCTCCGAAAACACTATGCCATCAGAAGATGAATAACTCGACGACATGGTGAAACTGTGGCAACGCAAGCAAGCGAAATCGAAGTCTGCGTCTCAACAACAACGAGACGCCACGGCGGGCCACCATTCCCCAGCCTTGCAAGGAACGCCGGCGCGCCATCCCTCCGGCGGTGTGCCTACCTCTGCTTCGTCCTCGCAGCCAGCGAAGCAACGCAAGTGGCGTCCGCGTCAAACTCCTCGCCTTTCTCGCGACGACTACATCGTAGTACTGAAACCTCGCGTTCCCTGCGAGCTACGCACATTTGTCTCGGCCGATCGCGCGGGCGACGCCATCCGCAGCTACCTCGGCGACCGGACTACCACGCAAATTCAAGTGTGGCCAATCTGGGAACAGAACATCTTGGTCTGTAGCACCACCATTTTGCCTATGGCACAGCGACTCCTCGGGGACTTCCAGCTGCAAGTGGGGGATCAGCAGCTGCCCGTTCGGGGCCACGCCAAGGCACCAGGGGATACATGCAGGGGCGTCATCAACATAAACCCTGCTGAAAGCCCGGAGAAGATAAAGTCAGAACTTCATTGGCCTCAAGGTAGTATCCTCGCGGTCCGCAAACTCGGAAGTTCCGCGGCGGCGGTGGTGACTTTCGAGGGCACGAAGTTACCCCGCTTCCTCTTCTACCACTGCGTGGCGACGTATATCCGCGCCTACAAGATAACGGTCCCTGTTTGCACCAAGTGTGGTACCATCGGTCATCGACCACCTCAGTGTCCTCACCCCGCTCCAACCCAGTGTGCCAAATGTGGAACCCCCGCACCTGCAGGTCTCAATGCCCACGACTGCCACCCCAAGTGCCTCCTCTGCACGGTGCGCATGAGACTGGGACCAGTGGCTGCACGGCAAAATATCGAAATTATCAGAAGCGCAAGGAGCCCTCAACATCTCCGCGAGGGACCACCTCATGTTCGTCACAGCCAGACAGCAGCACCAACCTGCATCATTCGGCTCCAACACTCCACGCCGACACTCAAGCATTCCCACCGCTCGAAGCACCAGCGGCGGTACCTCAGGTGAGCAGTTGGGCAGAGAATGCTGCTTCTAAGCCTCTCTCACCCCCTTCTGTCGATCCTCCTTCTCCCGAACTTGCGGCCCTTCGCCAGCAAGTTGCGGCACTTCAAAAGCAAAATTCTTTTAGATGCGGAGCATCTAATACTCGAGGCTTGTAGTGCGGCGCCGTCCGCAAGCTTCCTCCTCCTTTTTCCACTATCTGTGCATCCCTTCCTCCTCTACACACCACGCGCGCTTCACTCCTCCACCATCTGTGCACCCTTCCTCCTCTACACACCGCGTGCGCTTCTCCTCTTCATGAACATTCGCTAGCTGTATAATGTAGCGCGCATGCGCCGTCACGCTTACAGAACATCGGCAGCCGACGCGCGCGCATGCGCCGTCGCGCTTCGAGAACATCGGCAGCTGACGCGCGCGCAATCGCCGTTGCGCTTCTCCCCCTTCTCGAACATTCGACAGCTGACAGTGCATGTGCCGTCGCGCTGTATATATACTCAAGGTCGGTGCTCGCTCGCTCAGTTGCCGCTCGTCGGTTGGTTTGTACGGCGCGTCGACGTCCGAGGTCGCAATGATCGACGTCCCTTCGACCAGCGCCGGCCAAAGTGTTGGCGGAACCGCAACCAAGTCGTCGTCCGAAGACAAGGCAGCGCGGAGAAGAGCTCGCGACGCCGAACGTAAACGTCAGCGTCGAGCGGAAGATGCTCAACTTAGAGAACGTGAAGCCGCTGAGAGACGTCAGCATCGAGCAGCAGCACCGGATTCGGCCGCTTTGAAACGTAAGCGTCGACAAGAGGACCCAGACTTTCGAAAACGGGATACGTGTCGTACGTGTTCACTCATTTAACACCCCTCCTACAACCACGTTAACCAATTTAGCCAGCGACCCAAGTAAGTCGCAATTTAACACCCCATTTCACAACCACGTTAACCAATTTAGCCATCGACCCAAGTAAGTCACACTTTAACACCCCGTTAACCGATTATATGCTCCGCATCCTCCTCAGTGTTCCCCCGAGGGAAGCTGCGGGAAATTTTTTAACTAAACAACTCTAACTCTTAAATAAGCGACTTCAACCCCAACAACAGTGTACTGCAAGGCCATCCGGTATTGCCTCCTCTCCAGGCGGCTATGCCAGCTACGTCCAAGCTTAGTCCTCGCGCTAAGTTCACTCCCATTAAACCGCCGGTTCAAGCAGCCATGTGTAGTCCAGCACCCGGAACCGGTGCCACATCTACTCCAGAAGCTCTTGAGGCTCCTGGGGCACCTCAGGTTCTCTTACCCGCTAACCAAACTCTCTTTAGCGAACAGCGCCCCGCGCGTAGAGGAACGCCTCACGCGCGTCGAAGCTTCGATTATACACCTCCTCACCAGCTTCTCGGTCCAACGCATAGTAATAGAGGTTACCCAGGCTATTCAAGCCTGGGCAATCACCCAGTTTCAACCCAAGGCATCGCGTTCCCACTCCTGCTCGGTGAGCAGTGAGGGTACAGCTCCACGGCGTCGTCGTAAGGTGGCTACCACCACACCGCCGTCGGAAAATCCGGCCTCCGTGCCCCTCCCTGCCTCTGAGGATTCCGAGTGGGACATAGAGGACCAAATATAAAACCTAAGACAGTCCCGATGGCTACCAATCGTACGTCCCGTTCAAACATTGCGTCTAAATTCGAGATCATACAGTAGAATCCTGGAGGCTTCGGGAACAGGCGTAAGCGTTCACATCTTTCCCTTTTCCTCAGCTCACTTGGCTCTCAGCCGGCCGTCTTGGCACTCCAAGAATCTGGCCCAACTCCATCCGTTTCTGGATACTGCTCCTATGTAGGCGGCACCACCACATGCCTCCTCGTGCATAAAGCTTACACGGCGATACAGATTGACCTCGATGTGGATCTTCCTTACGACTACTGCATGATATCAGTGCTGTCTCAGCGGAAGGGCCAACCATCAATACATATCTTAAACGTGTACTGTCCCCCTCGCCTTGCGAGGGCTTCGTTTGCGCATCTCTTCCATCGGGCGCTGCGTATAGTGGCCCGACAACCACTGGTGATTGTCGGGGACTTTAATGCCCCCAGCCCTCACTGGGGTTACCAATACGAGAAGGCCCGGGGCAGAGAGCTCGAAGAGCTCATTTACTCGCTGAGCCTGACGCTTCTTATTGTTGCGGCACAACCCACACGTTCCGGCAACTTGGTAACGCGAGACACATGCCTCGACCTGAAAAAGTGTAGGGGGCGCCGACCAGTGCGGACGCGAGAAGATCGGCTCCCGTTTCTGTTAATGTTTTCGTTAGGATTTTTTGGTGCCTGTGCTCGAGCTGCGTTTCATTCGACGCAGTTTCTTCTGAGGATCACGTCGATACCAGACTTTTTTCGGTGAGTGGTCCTTTTGCTGAATTATTGGAACTTTTCTTGTGGAACGCGCCGCGGCTCGGCTAACCCTACCGGGCTCAGCCTAGCGTCGACGGCGAGGGGCGGGAGAAAAGGGGCAACATGCCCGAAGTAGAGATGGTGGAAGGAGAGGAAATCTCTCACGAAGAAGCCAATCGCCCGGGTTGGACGACAGCGCTGGGCAGGAACAAGAAAACTCGTGTAGAAATGCCAGTTTCCGCGGGCAACGCATCACATGTGAGCTCAAAGGGAGGCCGTCGCACGGCAGCCCCGCAAGGTGCAATGAAGCGCTTCGCAGCTGCATCGAGGCTCCCCCGGCTGCCGAGGGACCACATACGAATTATCCTCAGGCCGAGGGACGGACTTGACGTTAGAAAAGTAAGCCAAATTAGGCTCGCACAGGCTATTGCTATGGCGGCTGCTCTTGCCCCTGCAGAGATGGAAGGGGACATCGTTTGCCCAAACATCGCCCAGAACTTTCTCGTAGTTTCCACACCGGAGCAGAAGAACGCAAACGCCTACACCGCGATCCAACAGATTCAGATAAGCGAAAGAACGTCCCATGTGGCGGCATATGTCGCGGCCCCCGATAACACCTGTAAAGGAGTCATACGAGGAGTGGACACTGACATCAGCGAGGCCCAGCTCCAAACGATGATCGTCAACCAGCGAAATCCGAAGGCCCTAAAAGCCAAAAGGATCAAGAACACCACCACTGTGGTAGTGCTTTTCGACGGCATTAAGGTACCAAACTATGTCATATGCGGCGTCAGCATGCTGCGCTGCACGCTCTACAAGCGCCAAACCGACGCGTGCTACGCGTGTGGAGGACTTGGTCACAGGGCCGATGTTTGCCCCAACCCCAACAAGAGGGTGTGCAGGGGCTGTGGGCTCGTGTCTCCACCCGATGATCACCAGTGCTCGCCGAAATGTGCCCTTCGCGGAGGCCCACATCCGACGGTGGACAGAACGTGCAAATAACGCTTTCAAGTTCCTTACGTCGTGCGACGGAGAAGACGACGGCGCCGAAAGCGCGTCAAAAAGTCTCAGCAACAGCTGGCCGAAGAGGACCGGTCAAGGGATTCCAGCGTGGCAAGTGCTCCCAGGCAGGGGCGTTCCGTCACGCCGGCTGGAGCCGGCGCGACCGCTCCAGAGGCCGCGCTCGCACCAAAGGGCGCTGTTGCTCCCGGGCACGAATCCAGGAAGTACCTACATGGGCGGATCGAGCCAAGCCAAAGCCAGCGGCGCCGCCACCAGAGGTAACGCGGGTACCATTGCCAGAGCATGGGGAAGACCCCAGGGTAGCTAAGTTGATCCAAGAGAATGCTTGCCTTAAGGCAGAGATTCAACAGCTGAGGGCTGACCTTGAGTCGTTCCGCAAACATTACTCCTCGCAGGGAGAGAGACAACAGATTCCCCCACCAGGGGACGTGCAGGCGCGCTCGGGAAAACGTACGCCCTCACCCCCCAAGGGGAGTGGGATGCTATGGAGACCGAATCGAACAGCAAGGCTCTGGAAAGCATGCAGAAAACGATTAAACAACTGGCTGATAGCATGACTACCCCTGAAAAGGGTGTCGTCTCTTGAAGGTACACAGGCAGCGCTAGCTACGGGTAGCTCGCCTCCGATAGGCCCAAACAGGGCACAGTCGCCTGCAGGCGCGGTAACAGTCAACCCGACAGGAGATTGGCTGTCTCAGAACAGTAATTATGGCGGACAACACTAATGAACTGGTCGTGTGGCAGTGGAACTGTGCCAGTTTCAAAAGGCGCAGGGCTCCACTGCTGCACTTTATTGCTTCTCAGGCGGTCAAACCGCACGTAATTATGTTACAGGAAACTCTCGGTGATGTGCTAACTTTCCCGGGCTATCGAGTCGTCTCGGTGCGCGAGCAAGGGAAGCGCGGTTTGGCAACCTTGGTCGCAACAAAGTGCTCCTTTCATGAACACAAACTATAGCTTGGCAACAGCAAGGCTGATGTCATTATCCTCGAAATAATCCCCAACAGCTGGCTCAAGAACAGCGTATTCCTCCTGAATGTGTACAGCTCGCCGTCGGACAAGCGGCAAGGGTTCGCTTCGATCATAGCAAAAGCGGTGGCTCTGGCCAGGGGGGCCCCCATCGCGGTAGCGGGAGACTTTAATGCTCCTCACGACGCTTGGGGAAACGCCAGGCAGTCCCCCAAAGGCAACAACCTCCTAAAGGCCGTATCTAGCTGTTCTCTTGAATTGATTACGGACCCGCAATACCCGACAAGAATTGGCACATCAGTGGTCCGAGACACAACTCCAGACTTGGCGTTCGTCAAGAACGTCGCCGGAACAGGGTGGCAAAATTTGCAAGAGAATATAGGTAGCGACCACTTCATAGTGGCTATTACCCTAGCAGTCAATGCAGCTCCCCCAGGGAATTTGAAGTAACGGACTGGGATGCCTTTCGTAAATTGTGGAAGGAGGACCAGGACGAATACGACAGCTTAGACAGCCTCTTTGCAAGGCTCAAGGAGGATGCTAATGCTGCGATCAAGGTTGTCAAAACGAACCTGATGGTTTGTCGGATGGATGCACGCCTCGCGCATCTCTTAGAGGCTAAGAGTTCCATCCTGTCCCGGTGGAGGACGCAAAGACTCAATCGCCGACTTCGAAAAAAAATTGCGCAACTCCATCGCGAGATCGAAGCCTACTCTATTGAACTCTCCAAACTGCAGTGGAGTGAAGTATGTTCTTCGGTTGACGGACAGATAAAAGTGAGGGCCAAATGGAACCTCCTCAAACAATTATTTGATGAGTCACAGTCGAAGGTAAATCAGCGATTGGCTATTGACAGAATCGTTCAGAACCAAAAAGCGAAGGGAGTGTCCGAAAAGGCCCTCCTGAAGAGGTTAGCGACAGCTATCTTCCACTGGGCCCTTCCGGCGATGCGGACTATCCGCATTACAGGGGTGGAATGGTGGCGGAGCTGGACGCACCTTTCACTGAACCACAAATCTGTAAGGTCCTCCACGAGCTCAACGGACGCTCTGCACCGGGCGCGCATGGAATCTCAAATAAGCTCTTACGTAACTTGGATGGCAAATCCATCGAGAAGCTTACCGAGGAAGTCAACAAGATCTGGGAGACGGGGCACGTCCCCGAATCCTGGAAGACAGCTTCGGTAGCGCTTATCCCAAAGCCAGGCAAACCTCTGGCTTTGGAGAACATGCGACCCATCTCGCTTACGTCCTGCGTAGGCAAAGTGGCCGAACATGCGATTCACCATCGGGTATCCGAGTACATAGAAAGCAGAGAGCTATTTCCCCACAATATGGTAGGATTCAGACCTGCACTATCCACACAGGACGTGATGCTCCTTATCAAAAGACAAATCATTGACAACAACACCAGGGATACTAGAGGTATACTAGCTCTAGACCTAGCCAAAGCTTTTGATAATATCTCGCACAAGTTTGTGCTTGAGGCAATTTCGGTTATGGGTCTAGGACAACGGTTCCACGCATACGTTAGGTCTTTTCTCAGGGATCGCAGGGCTACCATAAGGATCGATCAAATCCAATCCACGAAATTTACCTTGGGAGCGAGAAGCACCCCACAGGGGGCAGTTATCTCTCCTCTACTTTTCAATATTGCCATGAAGGGCCTCTCGGAGTGACTCGCTACGGTGCGCGGGGTTAACCATGCTCTCTACGCGGACGATATCAACGTGTTGTGCATGGGAGGGTCCGACGCCGGGGTAGAGCAGGCGCTTCAAGAGGCATTAGACATCACGGAGAACTTTCTAGTCGGTTCGGGCCTGAGCCTGTCATCGGCAAAGTCTGAGTTACTACTATACAGACCCACCCGACAAGGACTGAGGAACCTCACTCCTTTAGAACAGATTCCCATAGCTTTATACACACGGGATGGGCAGAAAATACTCAGGGTGGACTCCATCAGGGTCCTCGGACTCCTGCTAGAGTCCAAGGGGGGCACCTCACGAACTATAGCCCGCATCACCTCCAAGACGGAGAACATGGTTAGGCTAATACTCAGGGTCTCGAACCACAGGGGTGGGCTGAGCGAGAGCAATCTCCTTCGGCTCTATCATGCATTTCTCATGAGCCACATTAATTATGTCGCTTCGGCGTTGCGCTGGTCCAAAAGAGAAGAGGCAAGAATTGATACACTAATGCGCAAAAGCATAAAGCGAGTTCTAGGCTTGCCTATCCACGCTAGCACCGAGAAGCTCCTACAATTGGGCATGCATAACTCCCTCTCGGAGGTGATCGAGGCCCAGAAGATGGCTCAGGTCGTGCGACTATCGTCCTCGAGGGCTGGTAAGCGCATCCTGGAATCCATAGGCTGCGGTCCTACGGCGACTAACCAGCGTATTGTAACATTACCACCCTCGATCAGAGGCTCGTTTTCGGTAGCTCCACTTCCAAGAAATGTCCACCCACAATACAATGTAGGGCGCCGCATAGCTCGGGCCCGTTCCTTAATAAAATCAGTTGCAAAAAGACCGCATCTCGTGATCTTAGTCGATGCAGCCCAGTACGGGCGTTCGGATCGCTTCGCAGTGGTCTCGGTCGATCATAGTGGCACACTCCTATGCTCTGCCTCGGTCAGAAAGGTTTCGGCAATGGTGGCTGAGCAAATCGCCATCGCCATAGCAATGAAGGACCCATCGCGTCCTAATGTCTTTACAGATTCGCGTTCCGCAGCTAGGGCTTTCGCCTCGGGCTCGATCTCGCGTGAGGCAGCGGCCATCCTCGGCTGTGAGGGGGCTGCCGGGTTTCACACCATAACATGGTTCCTGGCCCACATGGGGGCCAACGTACATCCTGATGTCCCCAACGCCAATGAATTTGCCCATGACCGTGCGCGAGGTATCGCTCACCGCGGCGGTCCCGGCGGATTCGCAGGCGGGGACGCCGGAAGATACAGGGACTCGCTACTCACTTTCCACGAGATCATGACTCATTATCTTCTATCTCGGAGGGCTTTTCCACTTCTTCATCCTAAACTTACGCGACCGCAATCATCGGCCTACTGGATGCTCCAAACGGGGTCTTTTCCTTCGCGAGGCAGGTTCAGTCATTTTTCGCCCAACATCGAGCCGCATTGTCCGGACTGCGGAGAGGCGTATTGCTCATTACCTCATATGCTCTGGCAATGTCCTGCGTTACGTGTCGCAGAGTTCAACAAAGAAGAGGACTGGCAGGAAGCCCTTAACAGCGGCGACCTCTTGGTTCAACTTCGGGCTGTCCAGAGGGCCTGCGGAGAGGGCGGAGGGCCACGGTCTTCCGGTCCCTACGTGGGAGCGGCCCGCGACTGCTACGGATTCCCCCTAAACGGGGCCGTTGCAACGCAGTTCCTCAGGACATGAATAAAGTTCTTTGTCTGTCTGTCTATGGCCCGACCTCTCCCTCACCCGTCACATCCGCGATGCTACATAGGAAAATTCAGGCAAAACCCTAGGCAGCGATCACTTTTTACTCCGCATTTCGTTCACACCGCGGCAGAAAATGCGCCAATACTGGGGCCCAGCCCGTCTCACCGATTGGACTCAGTTCAGAATGCAACCATTCCCCGCCGTCCTCTCCTCGACCGAATATTCAGCGTGGGCATCATACGCTCTCCATATGAAACAAGCGAACACTCGCACACTTGCAAATTCTAATTTGACTCCTGCATTCGATCCACACCTCCTACATCTTTAGCACGCTCGCCGCGGACTCATGAGGCGCTGGAAACGCAACAAACTGAATCGGAAACTTCGTGCTCGCATTGAGGCGGTCACTGCAGAGGCGGCCGCATACTCCGCACAACTTTCCGATGCTAACTGGGCAGACACTTGTTCGAAGGCTGCAAACCAGATGAGCTCTAAGAGTGCGTGGGACTCTTTAGAAGCCTTCTAGATCCCTCCACCACCAGGGGAGAAACGCAACGCCAGCTCCACCGTGTTCTGCATGCCTTTCAGGGCACTACGGATGAACTCGCGCGAGAACTTTGTGGCCGTTACATCTGCCGCACAATTGATCCCGCAGGCCCAGCATATACGTATTCCGGCGCCCCTAACACCGACCTCGACGCCCCATACACACTTTCTGATTTACTATTTGCACTCACGAAAATGCGACGGAGCACGGCCCCTGGACGCGACGGAATCAAAGTATCGCTCCTGGCAAATCTTCCCGACCAAGCACACCTATCGCTACTCCACCTTATAAATTTGATATAGGACGGCTCTCCGCTTCCAACGGAATGGACCACATTGGTCGTGACATTCATTCCCAAATCGGGAAAGTCCGTTAGTATTGAGGCACTGAGACCCATCTCACTTACGTCTTGCGCAGGCAAACTGATGGAAACCATGGTTCGCGAACGCCTTTCCGCCCTTGGAGGCCAGGAGGACCTTTGCCGACACGATGTTTGGCTTTCGCCCGCATCTGTCAGCGCAGGGTGTCCTGCTCCAGCTTCAACACGATATCATACAGCCGACTACTATGCGCCATAACGATAAAGCCGTGCTCGCTCTCGATCTCCGCGGGGCGTTCGACAACGTCCAACACAGCACTATACTCACTAACCTGTCTACCACAAACTGCGGGCAGAAGACTTTCAACTACATTCGCGCCTTTCTATCACATCGCACCGCCTTCATTCGCCTTAATTCTACCGAACACGGCCCGTACTTATTAGGCACGCGGGGTACACCTCAAGGGGCAGTCCTGTCTCCTCTGCTTTTTAACCTGGCGATGATGAACCTCCCCTCTTTTCTAAGCGAGGTCGAGGGAATACAACACGCACTATATGCGGACGATATCACAATCTGGACCAACACCGGCTCCTTAGCGCAAATCGAAGAACGCCTGCAAAAGGCTGCCCTTCTGGTAGACACCTACGCAGGTTCATGCGGCCTGGAGTGCTCTCCAGCTAAATCGGCTCTTCTTTCAGTCTCTCCGCTACCGCCGCCTCAAATTTTTCTTCCGTCCGGGCCCGTCCCGTCAGTGCAAAATATTCGGGTTCTTGGCCTTCACCTCACATCGTCCTTGGATCCAAAGGGCACAATAGCAGGCCTCAGACGCACCAGCGAACAGGTGAGCCGCATGATACGGCGAGTTTCTACCAAGCGCGGCGGCCTCCGCGGGTCTCAGTCCCTCCGATTGGCCCACGCGTTTGTGACCAGTCGCGTCCTCTACGAACGTCAAAACATAAGAAACGGCTTCTCTTCCAACCTTACACTCGAGCACAGCATTGACTAGGAAAGACATAGGAGTGCAGCATGCTACTGTTGCTTTCTTCTACACTCGCACCTTTTGGGTCAACTAACCGATAAATTTCAGCCCTGCTAACAGGAAGCTAATCAAGAAATGACATAGAGGGGTTAATTAAAGCAAAATGGTATGTCTGCTATGAGGTACAGCAAAATT
>NW_023609011.1:0-24955 GCF_013339725.1 Rhipicephalus microplus
GTGGAGCAAGACTGTCTCCGTGGCGCATTGGGCTAGCGCGATCGGTGTTAACCGTAAGGTTGGAGTTTTGAGCCCTCCGGGAGTGGTGTGTTGCTTTTTTCTTTGCGGTAATGGCTTTGAAGATATGTTCTGATGGTGGTGAGAGTGGAGCAGGACTGTCTTCGTGGCGCTATTGGCTAGCGCGATCGGCTGTTAACCGAAAAGTTGGAGGTTCGAGCCTACCCGGTGGTTGTGCGGCGCTTTTTTTTTCGGTGGGCTGATAGCTTTGAAGATATGTTCTGATGGTGGTGAGAGTGGAGCAGGACTGTCTCCATGGCGCAATTGGCTAGCGCGATCGGCTGTAACCGAAAAGTTGGAGGTTCGAGCCCACCCGGTGTGGTGCGGCGCTTTTTTTTCTTTGGGCTGATAGCTTTGAAGGTATGTTCTGATGGTGGGGAGAGTGGAGCAGGACTGTCTCCGTGGCACAATGGCTAGCGTGCTCGGCTGTTAACCATAAAGTTGGAGGTTCGAGCCACCCGGTGGTGGTGCGGCGATTTTTTCTTTGGGCTGCTAGCTTGAAGATATGTTCTGATGGTGGTGAGAGTGGAGCAGTGTTAACCAAAAGGTCGGAGGTTCGAGCCCCCCGGTGGTGGTATGGCGCTTTTTTTTCTTTTGGCTGATAGCTTGAGATATGTTCTGATGGTGATGAGAGTGGAGCAGGACTGTCCCCGTGGCGCAATTGGCTAGCGTGATCGGCTGTTGACCGAAGGTTGGAGTTTCGAGCCCTCCCGGGAGTGGTGTGTTGCTTTTTTCTTTGCGCTGATAGCTTTGAAGATATGTTCTGATGGTGGTGAGAGTGTAGCAAGACTGTCTCCGTGGCGCAATGGGCTAGTGCGATCAGCTGTTAACCGAAAGGTTGGAGGTTCGAGCCACCGGTGGTGGTGCGGCGCTTTTTTTTTTTGGGCTGATAGCTTTGAAGATATGTTTTTGGTGGTGAAGTGGAGCAGGACTGTCTCCTTGGAGCAATTGGCTAGCGCGATCGGCTGTTAACCGAAAAGGTTGGAGGTTCGAGCACTACCCGGTGGTGTGTGGCGCTTTTTTTTCTGTGGGCTGATAGCTTTGAAGATATGTTCTGATGGTGGTGAGAGTGGAGCAGGACTGTCTCCGTGGCGCAATTGGCTAGCGTGATCGGCTGTTAACCGAAAGTTGGAGGTTCAAACCCACCTCGTGGTGGTGCGGCGCTTTTTTTTCTTTGGGCTGATAGCTTTGAAGATATGTTCTGATGGTGGGGAGAGTGGAGCAGGACTGTCTCCATGGCGCAATTGGCTAGCACGATCGGCTGTTAACCGAAAGGTCGGAGGTTCGAGCCCACCCGGTGGTGGTGTGGCGCTTTTTTGTTTCGGCTGATAGCTTTGAAGATATGTTCTGATGGTGGTGAGAGTGGAGCAAGACTGCCTCCGTGGCGCAATGGGCTAGTGCGATCGGCTGTTAACCGAAAGGTTTGAGTTTCGAGCCCTCCCGGGAGTGGTGTGTTGCTTTTTTCTTTGCGGTAATAGCTTTGAAGATATGTTCTGATGGTGGGGAGAGTGGAGCAAGACTGTCTCCGTGGCGCAATGGGCTAGCGCGATCGGCTGTTAACCGAAAGGTTGGAGGTTCGAGCCCACGCGGTGGTGGTGCAGCGCTTTTTTTCTTTGCGCTGATAGCTTTGAAGATATGTTCTGATGATGGTGAGAGTGGAGCAAGACTGCCTCCGTGGCGCAATGGGCTAGTGCGATCGGCTGTTAACCGAAAGGTTTGAGTTTCGAGCCCTCCCGGGAGTGGTGTGTTGCTTTTTTCTTTGCGGTAATAGCTTTGAAGATATGTTCTGATGGTGGTGAGAGTGTAGCAGGACTGTCTTCGTGGCGCAATTGGCTAGCGCGATCGGCTGTTAACCGAAAAGTTGGAGGTTCGAGCCTACCCGGTGGTTGTGCGGCGCTTTTTTTTCTGTGGGCTGATAGCTTTGAAGATATGTTCTGATGGTGGTGAGAGTGGAGCAGGGCTGTCTCCGTGGCGCAATTGGCTAGCGTGCTCGGCTGTTAACCATAAAGTTGGAGGTTCGAGCCCACCCGGTGGTGGTGCGGCGATTTTTTTCTTTGGCTGATAGCTTTGAAGATATGTTCTGATGGTGGTGAGAGTGGAGCATTGTTAACCAAAAGGTCGGAGGTTCGAGCCCACCCGGTGGTGGTATGGCGCTTTTTTTTTCTTTTGGCTGATAGCTTTGAAGATATGTTCTTATGGTGATGAGAGTGGAGCAGGACTGTCTCCGTGGCGAAATTGGCTAGCGCGATCGGCTGTTGACCGAAAGGTTGGAGTTTCGAGCCCTCCCGGGAGTGGTGTGTTGCTTTTTTCTTTGCGCTGATAGCTTTGAAGATATGTTCTGATGGTGGTGAGAGTGGAGCAAGACTGTCTCCGTGGCGCAATGGGCTAGCGCGATCGGCTGTTAACCGAAAGGTTGGAGGTTCGAGCCCACCCGGTGGTGGTGCAGCGCTTTTTTTCTTTGCGCTGATAGCTTTGAAGATATGTTCTGATGGTGGTGAGAGTGGAGCAAGATTGTCTCCGTGGCGCAATGGGCTAGCGCGATCAGCTGTTAACCGAAAGGTTGGAGGTTCGAGCCAACCTGGTGGTGGTGCAGCGCTTTTTTTTCTTTGCGCTGATAGCTTTTAAGATATGTTCTGATGATGGTGAGAGTAAAGCAGGACTGTCTCCGTGGCGCAATTGGCTAGCGCAATCAGCTGTTAACCGAAAGGTTGGAGGTTCGAGCCCACCCGGTGGTGGTGCGGCGCTTTTTTTCTTTGGGCTGATAGCTTTGAAGATATGTTTTTATGGTGGTGAGAGTGGAGCAGGACTGTCTCCTTGGAGCGATTGGCTAGCGCGATCGGCTGTTAACCAAAAGGTCGGAGGTTCGAGCCCACCCGGTGGTGGTGCGGCGCTTTTTTTTCTTTGGCTGATAGCTTTGAAGATATGTTCTGATGGTGGTGAGAGTGGAGCAGGACTGTCTCCGTGGCGCAATTGGCTAGCGCAATCAGCTGTTAACCGAAAGGTGGAGGTTCGAGCCCACCCGGTGGTGGTTCTGGCGCTTTTTTTCTTGGGCTGAGAAGCTTTGAAGATATGTTCTGATGGATGGTGAGAGTGGAGCAAGACTGGTCCTCCGTGGCAACGCAGGGGCTAGCGCAGATCAGGCGTTAACCGAAAGGTTGGAGGTTTCGAGCCCACCCGTGGAGTGGTGTCTGCGCTTTTTTTTCTTTGGGCTGAATAGCTTTCAAGATATGTTCTGATGGGTGGTGAGAGGGGAGCAGGACTGTCTCCTATGGAGGGAATTTGGCTAGCGCGATCGGCTGTTTAAAACAGAAAGGTCGGAGGATCGAGCCCACCCGGTGGTTGGTGCTGCGCTTTTTATTCTGTTGGGCTGCATTAGCTTTGAATAGATGTCCTGATGGTGGTGAGGAGTGGGCAGGGACTGTCTCCTTGGTGCGATTGGCTAGCGCGATTCGACTCGTTAACCAAAGGTGGAGGTTCGAGCCCTACCCGGTGGCTGGTATGGCGCTTTTTTTTCTTTGGGCGATAGCTTCGAAGATATGTTCTGATGGTGGTGAGAGTGGAGCAGGACTGTCTCCGTGGCGCAATTGGCTAGCGCGATCGGCTGTTGACCGAAAGGTTGGAGGTTCGAGCCCTCCCGGGAGTGGTGTGTTGCTTTTTTTCTTTGCGCTGATAGCTTTGAAGATATGTTCTGATGGTGGTGAGAGTGGAGCAAGACTGTCTCCGTGGCGCAATGGGCTAGCGCGATCGGCTGTTAACCGAAAGGTTGGAGGTTCGAGCCCACCCGGTGGTGGTGCTGCGCTTTTTTTCTTTGCGCTGATAGCTTTGAAGATATGTTCTGATGATGGTGAGAGTAAAGCAGGACTGTCTCCGTGGCGCAATTGGCTAGCGCAATCAGCTGTTAACCGAAAGGTTGGAGGTTCGAGCCCACCCGGTGGTGGTGCGGCGCTTTTTTTTCTTTGGGCTGATAGCTTTGAAGATATGTTTCTGATGGTGGTGAGAGTGGAGCAGGACTGTCTCCGTGGCGCAATTGGCTAGCGCGATCGGCTGTTACCGAAAAGTTGGAGGTTCGAACCCACCGGTGGTGGTGCGGCGCTTTTTTTTCTTTGGGCTGATAGCTTTGAAGATATGTTCTGATGTGGTGAGAGTGGAGCAGGACTGTCTCCGTGGCGCAATTGGCTAGCGCGATCGGCTGTTAACCGAAAAGGTGGAGGTTCGAGCCCACCCGGTGGTTGGTGCGGCGCTTTTTTTCTTTGGGCTGATAGCTTTGAAGATATGTTCTTATGGTGGTGAGAGTGGAGCAGGACTGTCTCCGTGGCGCAATTGGCTAGCGCGATCGGCTGTTAACCGAAAAGTTGGAGGTTCGAGCCCTCCCGGAGTGGTGTGTGCGCTTTTTTTCTGTGGGCTGATAGCTTTGAAGATATGTTCTGATGGTGGTGAGAGTGGAGCAGGACTGTCTCCGTGGCGCAATTGGCTAGCGCGATCGGCTGTTAACCGAAAGTTGGAGGTTCGAGCCCACCCGGTGGTGGTGCGGCGCTTTTTTTTTCTTTGGGCTGATAGCTTTGAAGATATGTTCTGATGGTGGTGAGAGTGGAGCAGGACTGTCTCCGTGGCGCAATTGGCTAGCGCGATCGGCTGTTGACCGAAAGGTTGGAGTTTCGAGCCCTCCCGGGAGTGTGTGTTGCTTTTTTTTTCTTTGCGCTGATAGCTTTGAAGATATGTTCTGATGGTGGTGAGAGTGGAGCAAGACTGTCTCCGTGGCGCAATGGGCTAGCGCGATCGGCTGTTAACCGAAAGGTTGGAGGTTCGAGCCCACCCGGTGGTGGTGCAGCGCTTTTTTTCTTTGCGCTGATAGCTTTTAAGATATGTTCTGATGATGGTGAGAGTAAAGCAGGACTGTCTCCGTGGCGCAATTGGCTAGCGCAATCAGCTGTTAACCGAAAGGTAGGAGGTTCGAGCCCACCCGGTGGTGGTGCGGCGCTTTTTTTTCTTTGGGCTGATAGCTTTGAAGATATGTTTTATGGTGATGAGAGTGGAGCAGGACTGTCTCCGTGGAGCAATTGGCTAGCGCGATCGGCTGTTAACCGAAAAGTTGGAGGTTCGAGCCTACCCGGTGGTTGTGTGGCGCTTTTTTTCTGTGGGCTGATAGCTTTGAAGATATGTTCTGATGGTGGTGAGAGTGGAGCAGGACTATCCCTGTGGCGCAATTGGCTAGCGTGATCGGCTGTTAACCGAAAAGTTGGAGGTTCGAGCCCACCTCGTGGTGGTGCGGTGCTCTTTTTCTTTGGGCTGATAGCTTTGAAGATATGTTCTGATGGTGGTGAGAGTGGAGCAGGACTGTCTCTATGGCGCAATTGGCTAGCACAAGCGGCTGTTAACCAAAAGGTCGGAGGTTCGAGCCCACCCGGTGGTGGTATGGTGCTTTTTTTGTTTGGGCTGATAGCTTTGAAGATATGTTCTGATGGTGGTGAGAGTGGAGCAGGACTGTCTCCGTGGCGCAATTGGCTAGCGCGATCGGCTGTTAACCGAAAGGTTGGAGTTTCGAGCCCATCGGTGGTGGTGCGGCGCTTTTTTTCTTTGGGCTGATAGCTTTGAAGATATGTTCTTATGGTGGTGAGAGTAGAGCAGGACTGTCTCCGTGGCGCAATAGGCTAGCGCGATCGGCTGTTAACCTAAAGTTGGAGGTTCGAGCCCTCCTGGGTGGGGTGTGTTGCTTTTTTTCTTTGCGCTGATAGCTTTGAAGATATGTTCTGATGGTGGTGAGGGTGGAGCACGATTGTCTCCGTGGCGCAATTGGCTAGCGCGATCTGCTGTTAACCGAAAGGTTGGAAGTTCGATCGCACCCGGTGGTGGTGCGGCGCTTTTTTTCTTTGGGCTGATAGCTTTGAAGATATGTTCTAATTAAGGTGAGAGTGGAGCAGGACTGTCTCCGTGGCGCAAGTGGCCAGCGCGATCGGCTGTTAACCGAAAAGTTGGAGGTTCGAGCCCTCCCGGGAGTGGTGTTTTGCTTTTTTTTGCGCTGATAGCTTTGAAAATATGTTCTGATGGTGGTGAGAGTGGAGCACGACTGTCTCCGTGGCGCAATTGGCTAGCGCGATCGGCTGTTAACCTAAAGGTTGGAGGTTCGAGCCCACCCGGTGGTGGTGCGGTGCTTTTTTTTCTTTGGGCTGATAGCTTTGAAGATATGTTCTGATGGTGGTGAGAGGGGAGCAAGACTGTCTCCGTGGCGCAATGGGCTAGCGCGATCAGCTGTTGACCGAAAGGTTGGAGTTTCGAGCCCTCCCGGGAGTGATGTGTTGCTTTTTTCTTTGCGCTGATAGCTTTGAAGATATGTTCTGATGGTGGTGAGAGTGGAGCAAGACTGTCTCCGTGGCGCACTGGGCTAGCGCGATCGGCTGTTAACCGAAAGGTTGGAGGTTCGAGCCCACGCGGTGGTGGTGTGGCGTTTTTATTGGGGGTGATAGCTTTGAAGATATGTTCTGATGGTGGTGAGAGTGGAGCAAGACCGTCTCCGTTGCGCAATTGGCTAGCGCGATCTGCTGTTAACAGAAAGGTTGGAGGTTCGAGCCCACCCGGTGGTGGTGCGGCGCTTTTTTTTTCTTTGGGCTGATAGCTTTGAAGATATGTTCTAATTGTGGCGAGAGTGGAGCAGGACTGTCTCCGTGGCGCAATTGGCCAGCGCGATCGGCTGTTAACCGAAAAGTTGGAGGTTCGAGCCCACCCGCTGGTGGTGGGGTGCTTTTTTTTCTTTGGGCTGATAGCTTTGATGATATGTTCTGATGGTGGTGAGAGATGAGCAAGACTGTCTCCGTGGCGCAATGGGCTAGCGCGATCGGCTGTTGACCGAAAGGTTGGAGTTTTGAGCCCTCCCGGGAGTGGTGTGTTGCTTTTTTCTTTGCGATGATAGCTTTGAAGATATGTTCTGATGGTGGTGAGAGTGGAGCAAGACTGTCTCCGTGGCGCATTGGGCTAGCGCGATCGGCTGTTAACCGAAAGGTTGGAGTTTTGAGCCCTCCCGGGAGTGGTGTGTTGCTTTTTTCTTTGCGGTAATGGCTTTGAAGATATGTTCTGATGGTGGTGAGAGTGGAGCAGGACTGTCTTCGTGGCGCTATTGGCTAGCGCGATCGGCTGTTAACCGAAAGGTTGGAGGTTCGAGCCCAACCGGGAGTGGTGTGTTGCTTTTTTCTTTGCGGTAATAGCTTTGAAGATATGTTCTGATGGTGGTGAGAGTGGAGCAGGACTGTCTTCGTGGCGTAATTGGCTAGCGCGATCGGCTGTTAACCGAAAGGTTGGAGGTTCGAGCCCAACCGGTGGTGGTGCGGCGCTTTTTTTTCTTTGGGGTGATAGCTCTGAAGATATGTTCTAATTGTGGTGAGAGTTGAGCAGGAATTTCTCCGTGGTGCAATTGGCCAGCGCGATCGGCTGTTAACCGAAAAGTGGGAGGTTCGAGCCCTCCCGGGAGTGGTGTTTTGCTTTTTTCTTTGCGCTGATAGCTTTGAAGATATGTTCTGATGGTGGTGAGAGTGGAGCACGACTGTCTCCTTGGCGCAATTGGCTAGCGCGATCGGCTGTTAACCGAAAGGTTGGAGGTTCGAGCCGACCCAGTGGTGGTGCGGTGCTTTTTTCTTTGGGCTGATAGCTTTGAAGTTATGTCCTGATGGTGGTGAGAAGGGAGCAAGACTGTCTCCGTGGCGCAATGGGCTAGCGCGATCGGCTGTTAACCGAAAGGTTTGAGTCTCGAGCCTTCCCAGGAGTGGTGTGTTGCTTTTTTCTTTGCGGTAATAGCTTTGAAGATAAGTTCTGATGGTGATGAGATTGGAGCAGGACAGTCTTCGTGGCGCAATTGGCTAGCGCGATCGGCTGTTAACCGAAAGGTTGGAGGTTCGAGCCCATTTGAAAAATTGAATTGCTGCACAAACTTGAAGAAAAAAATAAGAGAGACAGGAAAGAGTGCAGACTACCAACTGTTTATTGTCGTTTTTTGAAGCCAATATATACATGCTACGCTGCGCTTCCACGATGCGCACAAAACCAAAGACGCCGCAAACAAAGCCGACCAAATCAAATCAAAATTGACTGTCACCACAATGACAAACGTGAAAAATGGCAAAAAACAAAAGTGATACCCACCACGATCTAAACTGCTTACTCCCAAGGTGTGCGCTCATCTTTTATCTTTTGTTATTCATTGCACCAAGCATCAACTAAAGCATGAAAAAATGAAAACATGTTCTAGAGATTTTCGTTTTAAAACCCTAAAAATAGCGCTTAGCACCAAATAAAACAATAAATTAACATTTTCATATTCACTCCAAGCAGCCCCAAATGAGAAACCAGAAGAAGCAGTACGCCGAGAGAGTCAAAAATTATACTAACATAAAATCTAACAAAACATTCCGTAGCGTCACATGGGAAAGAAAACAAGAACACTAATAAACAACACAAAGAAAGATGAATGGAAGAGAACACAATGCAAGGCGTTAGCCACAACATTACACATGACCTTGCAGGAAGACCATTTCCCTGTCCGAAAGTGAAATGGAAGGCATGCTTATGCACTTGTCATCATATTGCCTGATAAAATACGCTTCAATTATCTCTCTTTCGGTCTTTTCACGTGCCTTAGCCATGACTGACGCACTCTCGAAACGGGGGGAGCAACCGCATGTCCTACAGTGGAAATCTAAATGACCGCCATTTTTTCCTTTTACGGCCAGACTGTGCTCACGCAAGCGTTCGTTGAGGCAACGCCCCGTCTGCCCTATGTACACCCTCCCACACGACAAAGGAATCAGATACACAACCGCAAATACACACCTAATGAACACGTTCGCATGTATTTTGTGCATTTTGCCTTCTTTTGTTTAGTCATTAACGAGCAGATCTGACGTAACTTTGTAGGCGCAGAAAACAGTACATCAACACCGTACCTATTAGCCACCTTTTTTACATTATAGGAAACACTATGTAGATAAGGCATAACATGAATAGGCCTCTTCTCCCTTCCTTCGACAGTTGGACCCCCGCCCTTGTATTTTTAAGAAGGCTTTCACAAGCGCTAGCTAAAAACTGTGCTGGGTACCCAGCCGCACCCAGACGAGCTACCTGATCCTCGAAGCTTTCAGAGATCAGATGAGGGCAAGACTTGTCGAGGGCTTCCGCACAAGCTGACAACACAATGCCCCTCTTAATCAACTTCGAGTGCGCACTATCAAAAGGCAACAAGCCTTTCTTCGATCGCGGATTGTACTTGAAGCAGATGTGCTCCTTGGCAAACTTCAGCCGTAGGTCCAGAAACTGGATCTCATTATCAACCGGCATTTCGTGCGTGAACTTCAGGCCACTGGAGTGTCTGTTGAAAACCTCAAGGACACCTTTCACAACACCTTGTACCCGTTCACATGGGACCTTCCCAAGCACGATAAGGTAGTCGTCCACATACCTGAAGGTGCGAACGACATCCAAATGGGACAGATCATCCTTCAGGCGTTGGTCGAAGGCTGCCAAAAAAATGTCACTAAGAACAGGTGCGACTGCAGATCCAATACAAATTCCAGCTTTTTGGAAGTAGGTGCCCTCCTGGTGGCTGATTGCAGTGGACTCTAGGTAGAATTTTAAAAGTTCCAAAAAGTTATTCACGAAGATACCATGCTTGTTTTGGAACCTAATTTCACCGAATTCTTCGATTGCACTCCTGACAGCATCAAAAAGCGCGCCATGTGGAATTGAGTAAAAAAGCTCTTCCACATCAATTGAGAAAGCCGTGGACGCCACTGGTAAGCTTTCCTTCAAAGTAGAAACGATTTCCAAAGAACTTCGCACTAAGAAAGGATCACCGCTGTTAAGAGAGCCAAGTACGCTTTGTAGGTACCGTGACACTACCCTTTGCCAGCTGCCCTTCTCGGACACAATGAGGCGAAGCGGGTAGTCACACTTGTGCGTCTTGCAAGTGAAAAATGACTGTAGCGTCACATTGCTTGTTTTTACCACTTCTCTGCAGAGCGCATCAAGGTTCATTTCTTTCAACATTTTTTGTATCATGGTTTTCCGTTTCTTTGGACAGAAATGCACCTCCTTGAAGTTTTTGCACACTGCACCTAGTGCCTTGTCCTCGTACATGCGTTCAGGAAGAACCACGAATCCTCCCTCTTTGTCTGAGGTTAGAACCATCAAGTTCCTTTCTTTGAGTGCCTTGACGACAAATTTTAGAGGAGGCCTAGGAACCCGCTGATCACTCACGGTGTAATGTTGTGGCTAACGCCTTGCATTGTGTTCTCTTCCATTCATCTTTCTTTGTGTTGTTTATTAGTGTTCTTGTTTTCTTTCCCATGTGACGCTACGGAATGTTTTGTTAGATTTTATGTTAGTATAATTTTTGACTCTCTCGGCGTACTGCTTCTTCTGGTTTCTCATTTGGGGCTGCTTGGAGTGAATATGAAAATGTTAATTTATTGTTTTATTTGGTGCTAAGCGCTATTTTTAGGGTTTTAAAACGAAAATCTCTAGAACATGTTTTCATTTTTTCATGCTTTAGTTGATGCTTGGTGCAATGAATAACAAAAGATAAAAGATGAGCGCACACCTTGGGAGTAAGCAGTTTAGATCGTGGTGGGTATCACTTTTGTTTTTTGCCATTTTTCACGTTTGTCATTGTGGTGACAGTCAATTTTGATTTGATTTGGTCGGCTTTGTTTGCGGCGTCTTTGGTTTTGTGCGCATCGTGGAAGCGCAGCGTAGCATGTATATATTGGCTTCAAAAAACGACAATAAACAGTTGGTAGTGTGCACTCTTTCCTGTCTCTCTTGTTTTTTCTTCAAGTTTGTGCAGCAATTCAATTTTTCAAGTATGAACCAACTAGTCTGCAAAAAAGTATTGGTTCGAGCCCAACAGGTGGTGGTGCGGCGCTTTTTTTTTCTTTGAGGTGATAGCTCTGAAGAAATGTTCTGACGATGGTGAGAGTGGAGCACGACTGTCTCCGTGGGGCAATTGGCTAGCGCGATCGGCTGTTAACCGTAAGGTTGGAGGTTCGAGCCCACCCGGTGGTAGTGCAGCGCTTTTTTTCTTTGGGCTGATAGCTCTGAAGAAATGTTCTGATGGTGTTGAGAGGGGAGCAAGACTGTCTCCGTGGCGCAATGGGCTAGCGCGATCAGCTGTTGACCGAAAGGTTGGAGTTTCGAGCCCTCCCGGGAGTGATGTGTTGCTTTTTTCTTTGCGCTGATAGCTTTGAAGATATGTTCTGATGGTGGTGAGAGTGGAGCAAGACTGTCTCCGTGGCGCACTGGGCTAGCGCGATCGGCTGTTAACCGAAAGGTTAGAGTTTCGAGCCCTCCCGGGAGTGGTGTGTTGCTTTTTTTTTGCGGTAATAGCTTTGAAGATATGTTCTGATGGTGGTGAGAGTGGAGCAGGACTGTCTTCGTGGCGCAATTGGCTAGCGCGATCGGCTGTTAACCGAAAGGTTGGAGGTTCGAGCCCAACCGGTGGTGGTGTGGCGTTTTTATTCGGGGTGATAGCTTTGAAGATATGTTCTGATGGTTGTGAGAGTGGAGCAAGACCGGCTCCGTTGCGCATTGGGCCAGCGCGATCGGCTGTTAACCGAAAGGTTGGAGTTTTGAGCCCTCCCGGGAGTGGTGTGTTGCTTTTTTCTTTGCGGTAATGGCTTTGAAGATATGTTCTGATGGTGGTGAGAGTGGAGCAGGACTGTCTTCGTGGCGCTATTGGCTAGCGCGATCGGCTGTTAACCGAAAGGTTGGAGGTTCGAGCCCAACCGGGAGTGGGTGTGTTGCTTTTTTCTTTGCGGTAATAGCTTTGAAGATATGTTCTGATGGTGGTGAGAGTGGAGCAGGACTGTCTTCGTGGCGTAATTGGCTAGCGCGATCGGCTGTTAACCGAAAGGTTGGAGGTTCGAGCCCAACCGGTGGTGGTGCGGCGCTTTTATTTCTTTGGGGTGATAGCTCTGAAGAAATGGTCTGGCGGTGGTGAGAGTGGAGCAGGACGGTCCCCGTGGCGCAATTAGCTAGCGCGATCGGTTGTTAACCGAAAAGTTGGAGGTTCGAGCCCACCCGGTGGGTGTGCGGCGCTTTTTTCTTTCTTTGGGCTGATAGCTTTGAAGATATGTTCTAATTGTGGTGAGAGTTGAGCAGGAATTTCTCCGTGGTGCAATTGGCCAGCGCGATCGGCTGTTAACCGAAAAGTTGGAGGTTCGAGCCCTCCCGGGAGTGGTGTTTTGCTTTTTTCTTTGCGCTGATAGCTTTGAAGATATGTTCTGATGGTGGTGAGAGTGGAGCACGACTGTCTCCTTGGCGCAATTGGCTAGCGCGATCGGCTGTTAACCGAAAGGTTGGAGGTTCGAGCCCACCCGGTGGTGGTGCGGTGCTTTTTTTCTTTGGGCTGATAGCTTTGAAGTTATGTCCTGATGGTGGTGAGAAGGGAGCAAGACTGTCTCCGTGGCGCAATGGGCTAGCGCGATCGGCTGTTAACCGAAAGGTTTGAGTCTCGAGCCCTCCCAGGAGTGGTGTGTTGCTTTTTTCTTTGCGGTAATAGCTTTGAAGATAAGTTCTGATGGTGATGAGATTGGAGCAGGACAGTCTTCGTGGCGCAATTGGCTAGCGCGATCGGCTGTTAACCGAAAGGTTGGAGGTTCGAGCCCATTTGAAAAATTGAATTGCTGCACAAACTTGAAGAAAAAAATAAGAGAGACAGGAAAGAGTGCAGACTACCAACTGTTTATTGTCGTTTTTTGAAGCCAATATATACATGCTACGCTGCGCTTCCACGATGCGCACAAAACCAAAGACGCCGCAAACAAAGCCGACCAAATCAAATCAAAATTGACTGTCACCACAATGACAAACGTGAAAAATGGCAAAAAACAAAAGTGATACCCACCACGATCTAAACTGCTTACTCCCAAGGTGTGCGCTCATCTTTTATCTTTTGTTATTCATTGCACCAAGCATCAACTAAAGCATGAAAAAATGAAAACATGTTCTAGAGATTTTCGTTTTAAAACCCTAAAAATAGCGCTTAGCACCAAATAAAACAATAAATTAACATTTTCATATTCACTCCAAGCAGCCCCAAATGAGAAACCAGAAGAAGCAGTACGCCGAGAGAGTCAAAAATTATACTAACATAAAATCTAACAAAACATTCCGTAGCGTCACATGGGAAAGAAAACAAGAACACTAATAAACAACACAAAGAAAGATGAATGGAAGAGAACACAATGCAAGGCGTTAGCCACAACATTACACATGACCTTGCAGGAAGACCATTTCCCTGTCCGAAAGTGAAATGGAAGGCATGCTTATGCACTTGTCATCATATTGCCTGATAAAATACGCTTCAATTATCTCTCTTTCGGTCTTTTCACGTGCCTTAGCCATGACTGACGCACTCTCGAAACGGGGGAGCAACCGCATGTCCTACAGTGGAAATCTAAATGACCGCCATTTTTTCCTTTTACGGCCAGACTGTGCTCACGCAAGCGTTCGTTGAGGCAACGCCCCGTCTGCCCTATGTACACCCTCCCACACGACAAAGGAATCAGATACACAACCGCAAATACACACCTAATGAACACGTTCGCATGTATTTTGTGCATTTTGCCTTCTTTTGTTTAGTCATTAACGAGCAGATCTGACGTAACTTTGTAGGCGCAGAAAACAGTACATCAACACCGTACCTATTAGCCACCTTTTTTACATTATAGGAAAGTTCTGATGGTGGTGAGAGTGGAGCAGGACTGTCTTCGTGGCGCTATTGGCTAGCGCGATCGGCTGTTAACCGAAAGGTTGGAGGTTCGAGCCCAACCGGGAGTGGTGTGTTGCTTTTTTCTTTGCGGTAATAGCTTTGAAGATATGTTCTGATGGTGGTGAGAGTGGAGCAGGACTGTCTTCGTGGCGTAATTGGCTAGCGCGATCGGCTGTTAACCGAAAGGTTGGAGGTTCGAGCCCAACCGGTGGTGGTGCGGCGCTTTTTTTTCTTTGGGGTGATAGCTCTGAAGATATGTTCTAATTGTGGTGAGAGTTGAGCAGGAATTTCTCCGTGGTGCAATTGGCCAGCGCGATCGGCTGTTAACCGAAAAGTGGGAGGTTCGAGCCCTCCCGGGAGTGGTGTTTTGCTTTTTTCTTTGCGCTGATAGCTTTGAAGATATGTTCTGATGGTGGTGAGAGTGGAGCACGACTGTCTCCTTGGCGCAATTGGCTAGCGCGATCGGCTGTTAACCGAAAGGTTGGAGGTTCGAGCCGACCCGGTGGTGGTGCGGTGCTTTTTTTCTTTGGGCTGATAGCTTTGAAGTTATGTCCTGATGGTGGTGAGAAGGGAGCAAGACTGTCTCCGTGGCGCAATGGGCTAGCGCGATCGGCTGTTAACCGAAAGGTTTGAGTCTCGAGCCCTCCCAGGAGTGGTGTGTTGCTTTTTTCTTTGCGGTAATAGCTTTGAAGATAAGTTCTGATGGTGATGAGATTGGAGCAGGACAGTCTTCGTGGCGCAATTGGCTAGCGCGATCGGCTGTTAACCGAAAGGTTGGAGGTTCGAGCCCATTTGAAAAATTGAATTGCTGCACAAACTTGAAGAAAAAAATAAGAGAGACAGGAAAGAGTGCAGACTACCAACTGTTTATTGTCGTTTTTTGAAGCCAATATATACATGCTACGCTGCGCTTCCACGATGCGCACAAAACCAAAGACGCCGCAAACAAAGCCGACCAAATCAAATCAAAATTGACTGTCACCACAATGACAAACGTGAAAAATGGCAAAAAACAAAAGTGATACCCACCACGATCTAAACTGCTTACTCCCAAGGTGTGCGCTCATCTTTTATCTTTTGTTATTCATTGCACCAAGCATCAACTAAAGCATGAAAAAATGAAAACATGTTCTAGAGATTTTCGTTTTAAAACCCTAAAAATAGCGCTTAGCACCAAATAAAACAATAAATTAACATTTTCATATTCACTCCAAGCAGCCCCAAATGAGAAACCAGAAGAAGCAGTACGCCGAGAGAGTCAAAAATTATACTAACATAAAATCTAACAAAACATTCCGTAGCGTCACATGGGAAAGAAAACAAGAACACTAATAAACAACACAAAGAAAGATGAATGGAAGAGAACACAATGCAAGGCGTTAGCCACAACATTACACATGACCTTGCAGGAAGACCATTTCCCTGTCCGAAAGTGAAATGGAAGGCATGCTTATGCACTTGTCATCATATTGCCTGATAAAATACGCTTCAATTATCTCTCTTTCGGTCTTTTCACGTGCCTTAGCCATGACTGACGCACTCTCGAAACGGGGGGAGCAACCGCATGTCCTACAGTGGAAATCTAAATGACCGCCATTTTTTCCTTTTACGGCCAGACTGTGCTCACGCAAGCGTTCGTTGAGGCAACGCCCCGTCTGCCCTATGTACACCCTCCCACACGACAAAGGAATCAGATACACAACCGCAAATACACACCTAATGAACACGTTCGCATGCTTTTTTGTGCATTTTGCCTTCTTTTGTTTAGTCATTAACGAGCAGATCTGACGTAACTTTGTAGGCGCAGAAAACAGTACATCAACACCGTACCTATTAGCCACCTTTTTTACATTATAGGAAACACTATGTAGGTAAGGCATAACATGAATAGGCCTCTTCTCCCTTCCTTCGACAGTTGGACCCCAGCCCTTGTATTTTTAAGAAGGCTTTCACAAGCGCTAGCTAAAAACTGTGCTGGGTACCCAGCCGCACCCAGACGAGCTACCTGATCCTCGAAGCTTTCAGAGATCAGATGAGGGCAAGACTTGTCGAGGGCTTCCGCACAAGCTGACAACACAATGCCCCTCTTAATCAACTTCGAGTGCGCACTATCAAAAGGCAACAAGCCTTTCTTCGATCGCGGATTGTACTTGAAGCAGATGTGCTCCTTGGCAAACTTCAGCCGTAGGTCCAGAAACTGGATCTCATTATCAACCGGCATTTCGTGCGTGAACTTCAGGCCACTGGAGTGTCTGTTGAAAACCTCAAGGACACCTTTCACAACACCTTGTACCCGTTCACATGGGACCTTCCCAAGCACGATAAGGTAGTCGTCCACATACCTGAAGGTGCGAACGACATCCAAATGGGACAGATCATCCTTCAGGCGTTGGTCGAAGGCTGCCAAAAAAATGTCACTAAGAACAGGTGCGACTGCAGATCCAATACAAATTCCAGCTTTTTGGAAGTAGGTGCCCTCCTGGTGGCTGATTGCAGTGGACTCTAGGTAGAATTTTAAAAGTTCCAAAAAGTTATTCACGAAGATACCATGCTTGTTTTGGAACCTAATTTCACCGAATTCTTCGATTGCACTCCTGACAGCATCAAAAAGCGCGCCATGTGGAATTGAGTAAAAAAGCTCTTCCACATCAATTGAGAAAGCCGTGGACGCCACTGGTAAGCTTTCCTTCAAAGTAGAAACGATTTCCAAAGAACTTCGCACTAAGAAAGGATCACCGCTGTTAAGAGAGCCAAGTACGCTTTGTAGGTACCGTGACACTACCCTTTGCCAGCTGCCCTTCTCGGACACAATGAGGCGAAGCGGGTAGTCACACTTGTGCGTCTTGCAAGTGAAAAATGACTGTAGCGTCACATTGCTTGTTTTTACCACTTCTCTGCAGAGCGCATCAAGGTTCATTTCTTTCAACATTTTTTGTATCATGGTTTTCCGTTTCTTTGGACAGAAATGCACCTCCTTGAAGTTTTTGCACACTGCACCTAGTGCCTTGTCCTCGTACATGCGTTCAGGAAGAACCACGAATCCTCCCTCTTTGTCTGAGGTTAGAACCATCAAGTTCCTTTCTTTGAGTGCCTTGACGACAAATTTTTGAGGAGGCCTAGGAACCCGCTGATCACTCACGGTGTAATGTTGTGGCTAACGCCTTGCATTGTGTTCTCTTCCATTCATCTTTCTTTGTGTTGTTTATTAGTGTTCTTGTTTTCTTTCCCATGTGACGCTACGGAATGTTTTGTTAGATTTTATGTTAGTATAATTTTTGACTCTCTCGGCGTACTGCTTCTTCTGGTTTCTCATTTGGGGCTGCTTGGAGTGAATATGAAAATGTTAATTTATTGTTTTATTTGGTGCTAAGCGCTATTTTTAGGGTTTTAAAACGAAAATCTCTAGAACATGTTTTCATTTTTTCATGCTTTAGTTGATGCTTGGTGCAATGAATAACAAAAGATAAAAGATGAGCGCACACCTTGGGAGTAAGCAGTTTAGATCGTGGTGGGTATCACTTTTGTTTTTTGCCATTTTTCACGTTTGTCATTGTGGTGACAGTCAATTTTGATTTGATTTGGTCGGCTTTGTTTGCGGCGTCTTTGGTTTTGTGCGCATCGTGGAAGCGCAGCGTAGCATGTATATATTGGCTTCAAAAAACGACAATAAACAGTTGGTAGTGTGCACTCTTTCCTGTCTCTCTTGTTTTTTCTTCAAGTTTGAGCAGCAATTCAATTTTTCAAGTATGAACCAACTAGTCTGCAAAAAAGTATTGGTTCGAGCCCAACAGGTGGTGGTGCGGCGCTTTTTTTTTCTTTGAGGTGATAGCTCTGAAGAAATGTTCTGACGATGGTGAGAGTGGAGCACGACTGTCTCCGTGGGGCAATTGGCTAGCGCGATCGGCTGTTAACCGTAAGGTTGGAGGTTCGAGCCCACCCGGTGGTAGTGCAGCGCTTTTTTTCTTTGGGCTGATAGCTCTGAAGAAATGTTCTGATGGTGTTGAGAGGGGAGCAAGACTGTCTCCGTGGCGCAATGGGCTAGCGCGATCAGCTGTTGACCGAAAGGTTGGAGTTTCGAGCCCTCCCGGGAGTGATGTGTTGCTTTTTTCTTTGCGCTGATAGCTTTGAAGATATGTTCTGATGGTGGTGAGAGTGGAGCAAGACTGTCTCCGTGGCGCACTGGGCTAGCGCGATCGGCTGTTAACCGAAAGGTTAGAGTTTCGAGCCCTCCCGGGAGTGGTGTGTTGCTTTTTTCTTTGCGGTAATAGCTTTGAAGATATGTTCTGATGGTGGTGAGAGTGGAGCAGGACTGTCTTCGTGGCGCAATTGGCTAGCGCGATCGGCTGTTAACCGAAAGGTTGGAGGTTCGAGCCCAACCGGTGGTGGTGTGGCGTTTTTATTCGGGGTGATAGCTTTGAAGATATGTTCTGATGGTGGTGAGAGTGGAGCAAGACCGGCTCCGTTGCGCAATTAGCTAGCGCGATCGGTTGTTAACCGAAAAGTTGGAGGTTCGAGCCCACCCGGTGGTGTGTGCGGCGCTTTTTTTCTTTCTTTGGGCTGATAGCTTTGAAGATATGTTCTAATTGTGGTGAGAGTTGAGCAGGAATTTCTCCGTGGTGCAATTGGCCAGCGCGATCGGCTGTTAACCGAAAAGTTGGAGGTCGAGCCCTCCCGGGAGTGGTGTTTTGCTTTTTTTTCTTTGCGCTGATAGCTTTGAAGATATGTTCCTGATGGTGGTGAGAGTGGAGCACGACTGTCTCCTTGGCGCAATTGGCTAGCGCGATCGGCTGTTAACCGAAAGGTTGGAGGTTCTGAGCCCACCCGGTGGTGGTGCGGTGCTTTTTTCTTTGGGCTGATAGCTTTGAAGTTATGTCCTGATGGTGGTGAGAAGGGAGCAAGACTGTCTCCGTGGCCGCAATGGGCTAGCGCGATCGGCTGTTAAACCGAAAGGTTGGAGTCTCGAGCACTCCCTAGGAGTGGTGTGTTGCTTTTTTCTTTGCGGTAATAGCTTTGAAGATAAGTTCTGATGGTGATGAGATTGGAGCAGGACAGTCTTCGTGGCGCAATTGGCTAGCGCGATCGGCTGTTAACCGAAAGGTTGGAGGTTCGAGCCCATTTGAAAAATTGAATTGCTGCACAAACTTGAAGAAAAAAACAAGAGAGACAGGAAAGAGTGCAGACTACCAACTGTTTATTGTCGTTTTTTGAAGCCAATATATACATGCTACGCTGCGCTTCCACGATGCGCACAAAACCAAAGACGCCGCAAACAAAGCCGACCAAATCAAATCAAAATTGACTGTCACCACAATGACAAACGTGAAAAATGGCAAAAAACAAAAGTGATACCCACCACGATCTAAACTGCTTACTCCCAAGGTGTGCGCTCATCTTTTATCTTTTGTTATTCATTGCACCAAGCATCAACTAAAGCATGAAAAAATGAAAACATGTTCTAGAGATTTTCGTTTTAAAACCCTAAAATAGCGCTTAGCACCAAATAAAACAATAAATTAACATTTTCATATTCACTCCAAGCAGCCCCAAATGAGAAACCAGAAGAAGCAGTACGCCGAGAGAGTCAAAAATTATACTAACATAAAATCTAACAAAACATTCCGTAGCGTCACATGGGAAAGAAAACAAGAACACTAATAAACAACACAAAGAAAGATGAATGGAAGAGAACACAATGCAAGGCGTTAGCCACAACATTACACATGACCTTGCAGGAAGACCATTTCCCTGTCCGAAAGTGAAATGGAAGGCATGCTTATGCACTTGTCATCATATTGCCTGATAAAATACGCTTCAATTATCTCTCTTTCGGTCTTTTCACGCGCCTTAGCCATGACTGACGCACTCTCGAAACGGGGTGAGCAACCGCATGTCCTACAGTGGAAATCTAAATGACCGCCATTTTTTCCTTTTACGGCCAGACTGTGCTCACGCAAGCGTTCGTTGAGGCAACGCCCCGTCTGCCCTATGTACACCCTCCCACACGACAAAGGAATCAGATACACAACCGCAAATACACACCTAATGAACACGTTCGCATGCTTTTTTGTGCATTTTGCCTTCTTTTGTTTAGTCATTAACGAGCAGATCTGACGTAACTTTGTAGGCGCAGAAAACAGTACATCAACACCGTACCTATTAGCCACCTTTTTTACATTATAGGAAACACTATGTAAGTAAGGCATAAATGAATAGGCCTCTTCTCCCTTCCTTCGACAGTTGGACCCCCGCCCTTGTATTTTTTAAGAAGGCTTTCACAAGCGCTAGCTAAAAACTGTGCTGGGTACCCAGCCGCACCCAGACGAGCTACCTGATCCTCGAAGCTTTCAGAGATCAGATGAGGGCAAGACTTGTCGAGGGCTTCCGCACAAGCTGACAACACAATGCCCCTCTTAATCAACTTCGAGTGCGCACTATCAAAAGGCAACAAGCCTTTCTTCGATCGCGGATTGTACTTGAAGCAGATGTGCTCCTTGGCAAACTTCAGCCGTAGGTCCAGAAACTGGATCTCATTATCAACCGGCATTTCGTGCGTGAACTTCAGGCCACTGGAGTGTCTGTTGAAAACCTCAAGGACACCTTTCACAACACCTTGTACCCGTTCACATGGGACCTTCCCTAAGCACGATAAGGTAGTCGTCCACATACCTGAAGGTGCGAACGACATCCAAATGGGACAGATCATCCTTCAGGCGTTGGTCGAAGGCTGCCAAAAAATGTCACTAAGAACAGGTGCGACTGCAGATCCAATACAAATTCCAGCTTTTTGGAAGTAGGTGCCCTCCTGGTGGCTGATTGCAGTGGACTCTAGGTAGAATTTTAAAAGTTCCAAAAAGTTATTCACGAAGATACCATGCTTGTTTTGGAACCTAATTTCACCGAATTCTTCGATTGCACTCCTGACAGCATCAAAAAGCGCGCCATGTGGAATTGAGTAAAAAAGCTCTTTCACATCAATTGAGAAAGCCGTGGACGCCACTGGTAAGCTTTCCTTCAAAGTAGAAACGATTTCCAAAGAACTTCGCACTAAGAAAGGATCACCGCTGTTAAGAGAGCCAAGTACGCTTTGTAGGTACCGTGACACTACCCTTTGCCAGCTGCCCTTCTCGGACACAATGAGGCGAAGCGGGTAGTCACACTTGTGCGTCTTGCAAGTGAAAAATGACTGTAGCGTCACATTGCTTGTTTTTACCACTTCTCTGCAGAGCGCATCAAGGTTCATTTCTTTCAACATTTTTTGTATCATGGTTTTCCGTTTCTTTGGACAGAAATGCACCTCCTTGAAGTTTTTGCACACTGCACCTAGTGCCTTGTCCTCGTACATGCGTTCTGGAAGAACCACGAATCCTCCCTCTTTGTCTGAGGTTAGAACCATCAAGTTCCTTTCTTTGAGTGCCTTGACGACAAATTTTAGAGGAGGCCTAGGAACCCGCTGATCACTCACGGTTTTCACCAGGCAGTCTATTCCATCCCCGATGGCCCTCTGCTGGTCCTGCTCTTGTACACGTTGGCCAAATCGATGCACGTGGGACAACATTTCAGGACGCGTTGAACGGGGTTGGAAACTGTATTTGGGACCCTTTTTGAGGACTTGCTCCACAGTTGCAGGGATCCTTACGTCACCCAGGTAAGTGACACTACTGCCTGTTGCAGCCAGTCGTGGTTTTGAAGTAAATGTTGACCTGACGTTCTGCCACAAGAACTCCGCCAACTGATTCGCCTTCCTTTTGTGCTTTGCAAACTGTTGCTGGCCTGTATCACAACCACACTCCTCTTGGAGTACTACCTTGAGCCAGTCAAAATAGAATCGCACTTGTCTCCACGATTCAGACTTCATCAGTTTACAAACTCTCTTGGCGTGGCCCCAGGATGACTCCAGAGCGCCGAAAAGTACTCTCACTTCAATAGGAACGTATTTCTTTTTTAAGCAGTAGGACAGATATCGAGACATGCAGATGGACTGTGCGACAAGGTTCACGCAAGCCTTAGCAGCTTCTGGCTTCTTCAGGTAACATAGGAAAGAGTCCGCAGAACTAGAAATATGTTGAAGCAATACTTTTTTGCAGACTAGTTGGTTAATACTTGAAAAATTGAATTGCTGCACAAACTTGAAGAAAAAAACAAGAGAGACAGGAAAGAGTGCAGACTACCAACTGTTTATTGTCGTTTTTTGAAGCCAATATATACATGCTACGCTGCGCTTCCACGATGCGCACAAAACCAAAGACGCCGCAAACAAAGCCGACCAAATCAAATCAAAATTGACTGCCACCACAATGACAAACGAGAAAAATGGCAAAAAACAAAAGTGATACCCACCACGATCTAAACTGCTTACTCCCAAGGTGTGCGCTCATCTTTTATCTTTTGTTATTCATTGCACCAAGCATCAACTAAAGCATGAAAAAATGAAAACATGTTCTAGAGATTTTCGTTTTAAAACCCTAAAAATAGCGCTTAGCACCAAATAAAAAATAAATTAACATTTTCATATTCACTCCAAGCAGCCCCAAATGAGAAACCAGAAGAAGCAGTACGCCGAGAGAGTCAAAAATTATACTAACATAAAATCTAACAAAACATTCCGTAGCGTCACATGGGAAAGAAAACAAGAACACTAATAAACAACACAAAGAAAGATGAATGGAAGAGAACACAATGCAAGGCGTTAGCCACAACATTACACATGACCTTGCAGGAAGACCATTTCCCTGTCCGAAAGTGAAATGGAAGGCATGCTTATGCACTTGTCATCATATTGCCTGATAAAATACGCTTCAATTATCTCTCTTTCGGTCTTTTCACGCGCCTTAGCCATGACTGACGCACTCTCGAAACGGGGGGAGCAACCGCATGTCCTACAGTGGAAATCTAGATGACCGCCATTTTTTCCTTTTACGGCCAGACTGTGCTCACGCAAGCGTTCGTTGAGGCAACGCCCCGTCTGCCCTATGTACACCCTCCCACACGACAAAGGAATCAGATACACAACCGCAAATACACACCTAATGAACACGTTCGCATGCTTTTTTGTGCATTTTGCCTTCTTTTGTTTAGTCATTAACGAGCAGATCTGACGTAACTTTGTAGGCGCAGAAAACAGTACATCAACACCGTACCTATTAGCCACCTTTTTTACATTATGGGAAACACTATGTAAGTAAGGCATAACATGAATAGGCCTCTTCTCCCTTCCTTCGACAGTTGGACCCCCGCCCTTGTATTTTTTAAGAAGGCTTTCACAAGCGCTAGCTAAAAACTGTGCTGGGTACCCAGCCACACCCAGACGAGCTACCTGATCCTCGAAGCTTTCAGAGATCAGATGAGGGCAAGACTTGTCGAGGGCTTCCGCACAAGCTGACAACACAATGCCCCTCTTAATCAACTTCGAGTGCGCACTATCAAAAGGCAACAAGCCTTTCTTCGATCGCGGATTGTACTTGAAGCAGATGTGCTCCTTGGCAAACTTCAGCCGTAGGTCCAGAAACTGGATCTCATTATCAACCGGCATTTCGTGCGTGAACTTCAGGCCACTGGAGTGTCTGTTGAAAACCTCAAGGACACCTTTCACAACACCTTGTACCCGTTCACATGGGACCTTCCCAAGCACGATAAGGTAGTCGTCCACATACCTGAAGGTGCAAACGACATCCAAATGGGACAGATCATCCTTCAGGCGTTGGTCGAAGGCTGCCAAAAAAATGTCACTAAGAACAGGTGCGACTGCAGATCCAATACATATTCCAGCTTTTTGGACGTAGGTGCCCTCCTGGTGGCTGATTGCAGTGGACTCTAGGTAGAATTTTAAAAGTTCCAAAAAGTTATTCACGAAGATACCATGCTTGTTTTGGAACCTAATTTCACCGAATTCTTCGATTGCACTCCTGACAGCATCAAAAAGCGCGCCATGTGGAATTGAGTAAAAAAGCTCTTCCACATCAATTGAGAAAGCCGTGGACGCCACTGGTAAGCTTTCCTTCAAAGTAGAAACGATTTCCAAAGAACTTCGCACTAAGAAAGGATCACCGCTGTTAAGAGAGCCAAGTACGCTTTGTAGCTACCGTGACACTACTCTTTGCCAGCTGCCCTTCTCGGACACAATGAGGCGAAGCGGGTAGTCACACTTGTGCGTCTTGCAAGTGAAAAATGACTGTAGCGTCACATTGCTTGTTTTTACCACTTCTCTGCAGAGCGCATAAAGGTTCATTTCTTTCAACATTTTTTGTATCATGGTTTTCCGTTTCTTTGGACAGAAATGCACCTCCTTGAAGTTTTTGCACACTGCACCTAGTGCCTTGTCCTCGTACATGCGTTCAGGAAGAACCACGAATCCTCCCTCTTTGTCTGAGGTTAGAACCATCAAGTTCCTTTCTTTGAGTGCCTTGACGACAAATTTTAGAGGAGGCCTAGGAACCCGCTGATCACTCTCGGTGTAATGTTGTGGCTAACGCCTTGCATTGTGTTCTCTTCCATTCATCTTTCTTTGTGTTGTTTATTAGTGTTCTTGTTTTCTTTCCCATGTGACGCTACGGAATGTTTTGTTAGATTTTATGTTAGTATAATTTTTGACTCTCTCGGCGTACTGCTTCTTCTGGTTTCTCATTTGGGGCTGCTTGGAGTGAATATGAAAATGTTAATTTATTGTTTTATTTGGTGCTAAGCGCTATTTTTAGGGTTTTGAAACGAAAATCTCTAGAACATGTTTTCATTTTTTCATGCTTTAGTTGATGCTTGGTGCAATGAATAACAAAAGATGAAAGATGAGCGCACACCTTGGGAGTAAGCAGTTTAGATCGTGGTGGGTATCACTTTTGTTTTTTGCCATTTTTAACGTTTGTCATTGTGGTGACAGTCAATTTTGATTTGATTTGGTCGGCTTTGTTTGCGGCGTCTTTGGTTTTGTGCGCATCGTGGAAGCGCAGCGTAGCATGTATATATTGGCTTCAAAAAACGACAATAAACAGTTGGTAGTGTGCACTCTTTCCTGTCTCTCTTGTTTTTTCTTCAAGTTAGTGCAGCAATTCAATTTTTCAAGTATGAACCAACTAGTCTGCAAAAAAGTATTGGTTCGAGCCCAACAGGTGGTGGTGCGGCGCTTTTTTTTCTTTGAGGTGATAGCTCTGAAGAAAA
>NW_023609012.1:0-15932 GCF_013339725.1 Rhipicephalus microplus
CTCGGTTAAACGCAGCAACGAAAAACACACGTGGCACAGCAGCTTCGCAGCGCAGCACAACTAAGCCTTAGGATGGAAGGAAAGCGTGGATTCACGAAACAACGACAAAACACTTACAAAAGCTGAAGCATAGTTATTCCTGAGTTGCGGTGAAAGGTCCCAGAACGCACATGACAACTCGGCACGCGCGTAAAACGGGCATGCACAGGCTGCGAACTCTCGAACAGCGCACGTGAAATGCGTGCCTGAAGCTGAGGTGTATTAAATGTCATAAATGGAGTCAGCACCTCCTAGATTTCCTATGACTGCCGGATTATCGTTTTTCACTTGGGAAGCGGTGGTAGTCAGAACTATGGTGATGGCGACACTCAAGTAGAGGTGTCTTCAAATAAGTTTTTACGTTTTTGAGCTTATATACAACGAAAATAACGTAAAAAGTTTATAAAAGGCGTAAACGTAATTAAAATTACCCTACATAATTGATGCGGCGATGGCGTAGTGGTTAGAGCATCCGCCTCGCATGCAAAAGGTCCGTGGTTCGAATCCCGGTACCGCGCAGTTCCCAACCGGATTTTAAAAAAATCCGCGTGTTGATGGGACTGCATTAAGAGGCCTGGGGTGCGGCCTCACCGGCCAACACCGCCGAGAACGCACTCCCTCACCAGAGAAGGATTGGCCACCCTGGTGCAGTATCTGGCCACTACCTCCCACATGCTTACGTCAAATAACACACGGCCCTCAGTCCCCAGCAGCTGCGAAGCAACTGACCACGGCGGCGGTCAGATCTGCAACGCAGCAGAGGGTGCTAAGAATCTCTGGATCCGGACAGACCACCATTGGAACCTGAACTTGGCAACGTTTAACGCTAGAACCTTATCTAGTGAGGGAAGTCTAGCTGTACTATTCGAGGAGCTAGAGGGTGTTAAATGGGATATAATAGGGCTCAGTGAGGTTAGGAGGACAGATGAGGCCTATACGGTGCTACAGAATGGGCACGTCCTTTGCTACAGGGGCTTGGCAGACAGAAGAGAACTGGGAGTGGGGTTCCTAATTCACAGAAACATAGCTGGCAACATAGAAGAATACTATAGCATTAATGAAAAGGTGGTAGGTATCGTAATTAAACTGAATAAAAGATACAAGATGAAGATAGTACAGGCTTACGCGCGTACATCCAGCCATGATGACGCTTCGGTTGAAAGCTTCTATGAAGACGTGGAATCGGCAATGAGTAAGGTAAAAACACAGTATACTATAGTGATGGGCGACTTTAATGCAAAGGAAGGGAAGAAGCAGGCTGGAGACCAGGCAGTAGGAGATTATGGCATCGGTACTAGAAACGCCAGAGGAGAGCTACTAGTAGAATTCGAAGAACGCAATAATTTACGGATTTTGAATACCTTCTACCAAAAACGAGAAAACCGCAAGTGGACATGGAGGAGCCCTAATGGCGAAAATAAGAACGAAATAGACTTTATAATGAGTGCACACCCTGGAATCGTGCAGGATGTGGAAGTGATTGGCAAGGTTCAATGCAGTAACCATAGAATGGTACGGTCTCGAATTCACCTAGACTTGAAGAAGGAACGACAGAAACTGATACGCAAGAAGCCAATCAATCAGCTAGCACTGAGAGGGAAAGTACAGGAATTCAGAGTGTCGCTGCAGAACAGGTACTCGGCTCTTAGTGAGGAAACCAACCTTAGCGTAGATACAATAAATGATAATCTGACGAGTATCATTACGGAGTGTGCAGTGGAAGTTGGAGGCAGGGTAGTTAAACAGGACACTGGCAAGCTTTCCCAGGAAACGAAGAACCTAATTAAGAAGCGTCAAATCATGAAAGTGTCAAGTACAACAGACAAAATAGAACTGGCAGAGCTTTCGAAGTTGATTATAGACGTAAGGTATGCGATGTAAGAAGGTATAACATGGAGAGAATTGAACACGCTCTGAAAAACGGAGGAAGTGTCAAAGCGCTGAAGAGGAAACTTGGGATAGGCAAAAGTCAGATGTATGCACTAAGGGACAAAGAAGGCAAAATAACTACCAATATGGATAGGATAGTTAAAATAGCGGAGGAGTTTTACAGAGATCTGTACAGTAGCCGAGAAAACCACGACCTTAATACTATAAGAACTAGCAGTAACCCAGATTACACCCCACAAGTAATGATAGAAGTCAGAAAAGCTTTGAAGAGCATGCAAAGGGGCAAAGCTGCTGGTGAGGATCAGGTAACATCAGATCTGCTGAAAGATGGAGGACAGATTGTGTTAGAAAAACTAGCCAACCTGTTTACGAGGTGTCTCCTGACGGGAAGAGTACCAGAGTCTTGGAAGAACGCTAACATCATCTTAATACATAAAAAAGGAGATGACAAGGACTTGAAGAATTACAGGCCGATCAGCTTGCTCTCTGTAGTATACAAGCTATTTACAAAGGTAATTGCTAACAGAGTAAAGAAAACATTAGAATTCAATCAACCAAAGGAACAAGCAGGATTTCGAACAGGCTACTCAACAATTGACCACATTCATACTATCAATCAGGTAATAGAGAAATGCTCAGAGTATAACCAACCACTATACATAGCCTTCATAGATTACGAGAAGGCGTTTGATTCAGTATAATTATCAGCCGTCATGCAAACACTGCGGAATCAGGGCGTAGATGAAGTATATATAAATATTCTGGAAGAAATCTACAGGGGATCAACTGCTACCATAGTGCTTGATTAAGAAAGCAACAGAATACCAATCAAGGAGTGTGTAAGGCAGGGGGACACAGTTTCCCCAATGCTATTTACCGCGTGCTTACAGGAGGTTTTCAGAAGCCTAGTATGGGAACAGTTAGGGATAAGAGGCAATGGAGAATACCTTAGTAACCTGCGCTTCGCCGATGACATTGCTTTGCTGAGTAACTCGGGGGACGAATTGCAACTCATGATTACGGAGTTAGACAAGGAGAGCAGAAAGGTGAGTCTTAAAATTAATCTGCAGACAACGAAAGTTCTAGCTGCTAAAGAATAAACTCGCGCTGCCGTTAAGGCTGTGTACTATTACGTTGGCGTTTTGGAGTAGTAATGAAAACTTTGGTAAATAGCTATAGTGGTGGTTATCAGTCAAGAGTCAGGTATGCGTACTAGTAATTACGTATACGGCCAGTTTAATAACGTCGAATAGCGGGTGAAAACGTGAAGAGTGAAATATTTCTAATAGAGCGGCGAAAGGCAAGAAACCTCGCGCGAAAGAAGTGACATATTTGCATCACTCACTGCATAGCATAAGCTTGAACTGATGGACCCCATCAGTCTACGCGACGCGTTCGACTTGTATACACGTGAAACAAATCGCTACGCTCGGTTAAACGCAGCAACGAAAAACACACGTGGCACAGCAGCTTCGCAGCGCAGCACAACTAAGCCTTTGGATGGAAGGAAAGCTTGGATTCACGAAACAACGACAAAACACTTACAAAAGCTGAAGCATAGTTATTCCTGAGTTGCGGTGAAAGGTCCCAGAACGCACATGACAACTCGGCACGCGCGTAAAACGGGCATGCACAGGCTGCGAACTCTTGAACAGCGCACGTGAAATGCGTGCCTGAAGCTGAGGTGTATTAATTGCCATAAATGGAGTCAGCACCTCCTAGATTTCCTATGACTGCCGGATTATCGTTTTTCACTTGGGAAGCGGTGGTCGTCAGAACTACGGTGATGGCGACACTCAAGTAGAGGTGTCTTCAAATAAGTTTTTACGTTTTTGGAATTTATACGCAACGAAAATAACGTAAAAAGTTTATAAAAGGCGTAAACGTAATCAAAATTACCCTACATAATTGACGCTGTCATTCAGCAAGCCTTTTTAATACAAAGCATCCTCTGAATATAGTACGAAACGCTAAAATTGCCGATCTCAAAGGCCGAGTACAAAGACTCTTATTCCTACGTAGGCAGCGCTGTCAAAGATGACTGGCGTTTCACGCGCATCCGGCAGGCACAAGAAATCTAGGAGGCGTTGATGGAGTAATGTGTGTAATAGTCCCAATGAAAAATCCGTGGCCGCTTTTGCAATCATTCCACCAGACAGCGCCACAACCGAAAAGTGTGCGGATGCGCGAAATTTTAAATTGCAGTTTAACTCTATCTGCAGTTCTTGAGCAAAATGTTCGCTTAACACAATTGTAACTAGAAATACTTCAAAATTATGTACAACTGAACATATTTTAATACGTTATTGCAATAAACTAGGTTGCATATGGCCTATAAGCTTGCATGTTTTCTGTCGCAGAATCACGACCCAGATCGCCTCCTATTCTTACTGTTCTCACTGCAAGAAGCATTCTCTTCGACCCCACTACGTCAATTTTTGGGGCTCATTTTGTGACCACCCTTCCCTTCCCACCCCCGGGCACACACCTATGTTCCCAGGTACACGTGCACGTACGTTTATCTTATGAGAAGCATGCGGAGATAAGATACATTGAGCGAAACGTTACGAAATGACGCTAGATACGCGCAGATACATGTGGAGCAGTCGCAGATGTTTTACTTAAATTGTTTACATCTGCATAGTGATGCCAACAGCAGCATGGGTATCAGCAACACCAGAAGCGGTAGTCTGATATTCATGTTAGTGCTTGCGAGGATGGTAGCCCTCGACACTGCTACAATGGGTATCTTCGATTTGGCTTGCACTGCCTGCACTAGATCTGAAAAGTGTTTCAGCGGTGCTGTGGGCGCACAGCACCGGTACAGCAAGTGGAGCCGTGACACTTGAAGCGCGGCGGCTGCTGCCAAAACTAAGATGTAAGTGCAGGCCATGTTGGTCAAACAGACAACGCAGCGTGTATCGATGGTATTGTTTACCAAAACATTGTCGCGATGGCTGTCTGGATAGCTGCCGTACAAAAAAAACTACTCGACAGCATCACTGATTCCGATGACGCAGCAATACTTAACGGAGGTAACAGAGAAGGCGTTTCGTTGTGCGTGAAAATATCAGCCATATACCCGCTACATTGTTCCCTTAGATGGGGGCGTAGAGTTAATAACTCTATGCATTGGAGTACAGTGAAGCCAGTGGAGATCTAGTGAAGCCATGGCGGGCTGCGCCGCTCGATTTGAAACTATGAACCTCAAATCACGGCTGGCCTAGACAGCACCTGTGCGCTCGCATTACGAAAGGAAAGAAACGCGCGCAGGTGCAGTATAGCCCGGCCGTGTTTGAATATAGGGGGTATTCACCTCCGAGCAACCGCGTGCTCCCGCAGCCTACGCTTCGACTATCCGCACAGCATGCAGGAAAGGCACTACCTCAGGCCGCTATGACTACGGCCATGTTCATACAGTCGCAATATTTTTGAGTGTGAACACAAGAGCGCGTCGTTTTCAGTACTACTAGCGCTGTTAGAACACACGTCACAGTATCTGAGCGCATGCGCAAGCGGGGTAGCTTCACTTCGTGCGCAACACGTCAATGCAGCGTTCACTTGTCAGTCTGCTAGCTGATTTTAGGCCTTCCTGCTGTTCCTATTATAATCGCAACAAAAATTTGGAGCTTTCAGTTCAAATGCCTTGTCTTTTGTGCCGGATGTGTCACTTGGTTTTCGTCAGCTTTTTTTTTCTTTTTCCAACGTTTTTGCAGTACAACAAATAAGTGAAGGAACGCAAACACCCGAACTGTTAGTTGGTGTACGTTTGACTAAATTGTGATGCGTTTATTTAAGTTCTGTCAGTAATCTGGAATACATAGTTTCACCTAATGTTACACTTGTAATTTGCCGTGTCCCCCTTTGAAACTCAAAACCACTGCTGCCATTCTGGAAGGTATAAAAAATATTGACCCAAAGTTAGGATTTTTGCCACTCTTGGTGAACCTTTTGTTGACCGCAGTCGCCACAAAAACAATGCTTCGCACATAGGTGATATCATGTATATTCCCGCATATTTTCACAAATTCTCAAGCTTGCTAGAAGAGTATCGAGATCTAGCGATTTGCCATACGCTCGTTCAATACTTTTTCAATGTGCACCAGCGCCAGGCATGCTAGAACATGAAATGTGCATTGGAAAAAAGCGCCCACTAAAAAAAACTGCATATGCCATATACCTGGGAAATAACGTTATGCGAAGCATGCGGAAGAAAGGTGACCGTGTTAGGAATTAATTTTAGTGAGCGACACGTCGTGAAATTGCGCTAAATTAGTGTACAAATGTCGCACACACAGACATATGTTGAAGAGTTGCAGATGTTTATATAACCAGTTGTTTGCACTTGCGCAACGATGCGAACTGGAGCATACGTATTAGCGACACCAGAAGCTGATATTGTCACGTAATACAAGAGGGGGAACACACACAATGATTTATTGAGGGCGAAATTGTGCCTAGAAAAGTAGCTATGTCCCAAAAAAGAGTCGCTAAAAGCGTTCCGCCTTCGTGTCCCTTTCTGAACAACTACTCCGTCAGTCTTCCCGGCTCATGCTCGTACACCAGAGGCATGCGCTGCTCTGCCCAAGATTCGTGAGCAGGCGCGAGGCACAGTAGACGCCCACATAGCGTCTCGTTGGTTGCGAGGCACTGCAGACGCTCACATAGCGTCTTGTTGGTTGCGAAGCACTGTAGACGCTCACATAGCGTCTCGTTAGTTGCGAGGTACTATAGACGCTCACATAGCGTCCCGTTGGTCCTCTTTGTAAAATAATTAGTAGGAGCAATCTCTGTGGCATGACTCCCCATCCGAAATGCGCATCGTCTCGATGCGTGAATTCGAAGGGGTAGATGTTTCATTCTCTTTCGTGGTATGGCTTCATGCGGACAACGTGGACGACCTCTGCATGGTTTTGCCGTTTCGAGCGCTCTTGTCTGTGAGGGATTACTTCATAAGTTAGTTCACTTGGCCGGCGAAGGACCTTGTATGGACCAAAGTACCATCGAAGGAGCTTTTCTGACAGGCCGCGGCGTCGTATTGGTGTCCACATCCATACTTGATCACCTGGCTGGTACTTGACTTCCCTGCGGCGCAGGTTGTAGTAGTCCGCATCCTTCAACTGTTGTTGACGTATTCGGTGCCTTGCCAACTAGCGTGCTTCTTCAGCTTTCTGCAGAAATTCGTCAATGTCAGATGGCTCGTAGTGGTCATTGTCGACTGGGAGCATGGCGTCGAGAGTTGAATTGACTATGCGACCATAGACAAGCTGAAATGGGGTGACGCGGGTGGTCTCTTGGAGGGCCGTATTATAGGCGAACGTTGTGTAAGGCAGGATTTCATCCCACGTTTTATGCTCCAAGTCCACGTACATCGACAGCATGTCAGCGATCGTGCGATTTAGGCGTTCCGTTAACCTATTTGTTTGGGGATGGTACGCAGTGCTTTTCCTATGGCTGGTATTCGTCATTATCATCAAACATTGCATCAACTTTGACGTGAAGGCTGCTCCTTCGTCGGTGATTACTATCTTTGGGGCGCCATGTCGAAGAACTATGCTGTGCACGAAAAACTGGGCTACTTCAGCTGCCGTTCCTCGCTCAAGGCAGCCGGTTTCAGCATACCGCATTAAGTAGTCGGTGGTGACTACGATCCACCTCTTGCCCGATGATGAATTTGGGAAGGGTCCATGAAGATCCATTCCAACTTGTTCAAATGGTGTAGCGGGTGGTTTTATGGGCTGGAGCAGGCCGGCCATCTTCAGTGGTAGTCTTTTGCCCTTTTGACATTCGCGACATGTCTTCACATATTGCTGCAAGGAAGCCAGTAGCTTGGGCCAGTAATACTTCTGATGAATTCTGGCAATTGTCCGGCTGTCGCCCAAGTGACCAGACGATGGTTCATCATGACAAGCTTCTAGGATTTCGGGTTTGATTGCTAACTAAACGACGAGTAAGAACTTCTCTTTGTTATGCCCGAAGTTTCTTTTGTATAGCACATTTTTACACGGAGACAGAATGAAGATAATGTTCTCTTAAATACACGTTGGACTTGGCCGGCCCGCCCTTCGAGGTGTTCGATCAATGGGAGCAGTTCTGCGTCAGCTCGTTGATGCTCCGCAATATCTGAAGCTTCCATCACACAGAGAAGTGTCGAGTCGTCTTCTTCTGAAGGAGTAGAGTCAAGTGGCGAGTGTGATAAGGTATCGGCATCATTGTGTTTTCGCCCAGACCGGTATACAACAGTAATGTCGTATTCTTGCAGTCGGAGGCTCCATCTGGCAAGACGTCCCGACGGGTCTTTTAAGTTCGCCAGCCAGCAAAGTGAGTGGTGGTCGCTGACGGCACAAAACGGCCTTCCGTAGAGGTATGGTCTGAACTTTCTGATTGCCCATACCACTGCCAAACACCTTTTCTCTGTCGCGGAATAGTTTTTTCGGCTTTTGAGAGGGTTCGGCAGGCGTAAGCTATCACTTTTTTTGTCCTTTTTGCCATTGTACGAGTACTGCGCCGAGACCAATATTGCTTGCGTATGTATGAAGTTCCGTGTCAGTGGTCTCGTCGAAGTGGGCAAGGATCGGCAGGCTTTGCAAACGTTGCGTTAATTCGTTGAAAACTGTTTCTGTTCTGCACCCCAAGCGAATGATTCTTCGTCTTTTGTGAGTTTGTTTAGAGGTTCGGCGATTTTCGAGAAATGTTCCACAAATCGTCTGTAGTAAGTGCATAAGCCCCAAAATCGACGCACCTCTTTCTTGTCTCTGGGTTTTCGGAATCCTGCGACCACCACAGTCTTGTCAGGATCAGGGCCAACACTTGATTACGCGCTGACTACGTGTCCCATAAAACGAGACTTGTCGGAGCCGAACTGGCACATTTCTGGTTTGGTTGTCAAGCCAGCTGACTGGATATCCTCAAGCACTGACCGCAGTCTCTATACGTGTTAGTCAAACGTCGCAGAAAATACCACAGCATCGTCCAAATAGACAAGGCATGATTGCCACTTCAGCCCCGTGAGGACACTGTCCATCGTGCGCTGGAATGTCGCTGGCGCACAACAGAGGCCGAAAGGCATTGCTTTAAACTCGTACAAGCCATCCGGGTTTACGAAAGCGGTCTTTTCACGGTCTCTTTCATGCACTTCGATTTGCCAATATCCGCTTTTTAAGTCGAGTGAAGAGAAATATCTGGCGTGCCGTAGCCGATCCAATGTGTCATCAATACGCGGTAAGGGATATACATCCCGCTTGGTTACGCTGTTTAGTTTCCGGTAGTCTACACAGAATCTCAACGTGTTGTCTTTTTTTCTCACGAGAACTACCGGCGATGCCCACGGACTGCTAGACGGCTGAATGACATCATCCTGCAACATCTCCTGCACCTGGCTCTTTATAACCTCTCGTTCTTTCGGCGAAACTCTGTAAGGGTGTTGATACACTGGCCTGGTTGTTTCCTCTGTTATAATCCTTTGCTTCACGATCTGCGGGCGACGTACTTTTGATGAGGTGAAAAAGCATTTTGCAAATCCATCTATCAGGTCTTCCAAGATTTTCCTCTCGGCTGGTGATAGACTTCGGCTGATTGAAACTGATGTTTCAAAGTCATGCGTAGTTTCCGAAGTAGGCGGCTCTGAGACAATGACACATAAGTCGGTACTTCAGTAAAGCTGTGTAGAAAAGCGATGGCAGTGTCTTTTGCGACATGTTGAATTTCATTTCCGAAATTAGTGAGCAGTACGTTGGCAAGCCCACCCCGTGAGCGAATAATACCTCGAGCTATGCAAATACCTTTCTTTAGCAGCAGCTCGTTATTGCCATCCGCTATTCCTTCAGAGTCGACGAATGCGTCAATCCTTACGCCAACGAGGACGCTGCATTGTGGCGGCACGGTTACGTCGCCGTTGACAACACGCAACGCAGAGCTTCCCGTCTCCTCGTCTATGGCCAGCTTTGTCGAAAAAAAAATACTAGAATTCTGCAGGTTTATTATGGCGCCGTTATCTAGCAGGAAATTCATTCTGATTATTACGTCTCTCGAGCATTCTGACAGAACTAGGAAATCAGCGACATAAGTGGCGCCCTGAATGCCGATCCTGGCGGTGCATCTTCCCAGAGGTGTTATCAGATGGCTCCCAGCCGTGCGTATTTTAGGGGCTAAGCTCCTTATAGCGGCACCCGTTCGTCCTTCGTAGTTTGTAACAAGTATAACATTTTTAACGCCAAGGTGGTGCCGGTGAGAGACTTCTTCTGTGCGTTGTTGAACAATAAAAAATAGTGCTCAATGTACATGTCAATGGCTGCTAATGGGGAACGAGAGACAGGAGCATTCGGCTTTTAGTTAACGCGCAGGCTGCGATCACCATTAGCAGACATTGGCATATACATTGAGCACTATCTGACAAGAAAGGGTTGCTACGTTATACTCGCTGGGTGTAACCTCCTTAGATTTAGAAAGATTTAGCGAGCGTTGAGCCGCAGTGCCATGAATACAATGAACTTGTATATACCATGAATGAACTCGAGGTGGTTAAAAATGGGAAGTAGATACGAAGCGCAAGCCGTAAGAAAGTAAAAGCCGAATTCTCCGCCTCTCATTTCCCATTAGCAGCCATTGGCATGTACATTGAGCACTATCTGACTGAAAAAGTTTGCTACGTCATACTTGCTGGGCGTAACCTCCTTGGTTTTCGAAAGGTTTAGCGAGCGTTCGGCCGCAGTGCCATGAATACAGTGAACTAGTATATACCGTGAACTCGAGGTGCTTAAAGGTGGGAAGTGGACCCAAAGCACAAGCCGTAAGAAAGTGTGCGTGTGCCACCTCTCGCTTAGTCCTTGGAATATCCGCTGGATGGCGGTGCTTCTATATGGGGAATATATGATGAAAAGATGCGATATGGTGGTACTTGGAGTGTTGAATAGATGAACGAACGGACACATAGACAGATGCATGGATGGACGCATGAACGGACGCAGGGGCGGCTGCATAGACGAACGCAGGGACGGACGCACGAACACACGCACGCACGGACGGGCTGATGGACGCATGGACGGTCACACTGACGGACGCATGGATGGACGGAAGCAAGAACGAATGGACGGACGAATGCTTCGCCCCACTCTCCATCATTCACTCCGTGGATATGCTGCCATTTTTTAGGTCCAGTGCAAGGCGTCAAAACTTTCTTCAAATCTTTTGCAATTTCATAGCTCACGACTAAATAATCGGCACCAGTATCAACCAATACGTTAAATTCCCGCCCGTTCATAGTAACACGCAAGTCTGAAAAAATTTTTTCTTTACTTATATTCGTCGTCATTTTCTGCTCGTCACTGCTTCGCTGGGGCCTTGACGATAGATCTTTGCTCTGTCGGACATCATCAGCCTTGCCTCCCCAGGTCGCTGGCTTCAGTTTTCCTGACGCGGGCTCGTTGACCGATGGTTTCGTGAATTTGGTGGTGAACTTGAACGTCGCGGACTTGGCGGTCGATAACGATTTGGTGCTGGTGACCTTGGCTGGTGCTGGAAGCTAGCGGCTGGAGATCCGTGCTTTGAAAGGTACTCCTCTACTTCTATAGGCCTTTCACCATTACGCGGGCATGGAGCATACACAGAAAACCCACGCAGACCGACTCTTCGGTATGGACAGTGTCGGTAAAGATGTCAAGCTTCTCCGCAGTGAAAACAGAGCGGTGTCCGTTCAGGTGTGCGCCACACATCGCTTTTCCGTGGTGTCTGCTCTCCAAGAAAAGGTGGGCTGGTCGAAGCTGACTGGCGGGCACCAGGAGTCGCGAACGAGGCATTGTGGACGGCAGGTTGGCGTAGAGAGCCTGCGTACGTTGATACATGGCGCTCCTGCAGGGGTTGTTGAAGTCGAAGAGGTTGCACTTCTGGTTCCAGGCTGAAGAATGGCGTGCCGAACTTCATCACGGATGACGGATGTGAGGGATGAAACTGTCGGCATGACTTGCGGTTGGAGAAGCTTACTGAAGCTACTCTGTGACGATGGTACGCAGCAGCTCCCTCAGCGTCTCGTTGCTGCTGTCTCGCTTTCCCAAAAAGACGCCCACGGGCTCACTACCGGCATCCCGATTGTAGTGACGGGCACGCTGCTGCAGTGCTCTTTCTATGGTCGTGGCTTCTGTGCGGACTTCAGCAACGGTACGAGGAGGATTGCGAACCAGGCCTGCAAATAGGTCCTGTTTGACTCCACGCATCAAATGGCGCACTTTCTTATCTTCGGTCATGTTTGGATCGGCTCGTTTGAAGAGGCGAGATATGTTCTCGATATACATGCTGACACTCTCGTTCGTGCGTTGGTTTCTTGATTGAAGGAAATTTTCTGCCATTTCTCGGCGATCCGTGCTGGCATACGCAGCAAGCTACTGCTGCCGAAAATCTTCCCACGTCGCTATTGCCCCTTCGTGGTTCTCAAACCATATTCTCGCTCCATCCTCCAACGCAAAGTACAAGCGGCCCAATTTCCTCGCCTCATCCAAGGCATCGGTCCTTGCAACCCGCTCGAAATGCTCCAGCCAGTCTTCCACATCTTCGTGCGTGTCACCGTGGAAGAGTTCAGGTGAGCACGGGCGAGACACGATTAGTTCAGATGTTGAAGCTGGATTGGCCATTTCTCTGAGATTGGCGGTTACCGCTGCCCGTGTTGCTGGAGTAGTGAGGAGTGGTCCGAATTCAGGTGACTCTCCTCGGAGGCGGCGACTTGAACGCTGGTGTACTGAAGTAAGTTCGCCAGGCTCCAATCGCTGGGGGTCAGGGCTTCTTTCTCTTGCGCCAAGGGGACTTCCAATCATACCCCGCACCTCCACCAGAATGTCACGTATTACAAGAGGGGGAACACACAATGATTTATTGAGGGCGAACTTTTGCCCAGAAAAGTATCTATGTCACAAAAAAGAGTCTGCTAATAGCGTTCCGCCTGCGTGTCCCTTTCTGAACAACTACTCCGTCAGTCTTCCCGGCTCGTGCTCTTACACCAGAGGCATGTGCTGCTCTGCCCAAGATGCGTGGGCAGGCGCGAGGCACATTACACGCCCACATAACATCTCCTTGATTGCGAGGCACTGCAGGCGCCCACATAGCGTCTCGTTGGTTGCGAGGCACGGTAGACGCTCACATAGCGTCTCGTTAGTTGCGAGGAACTGCAGACGCTCACATAGCGTCCCGTTGGTTCTCTTTGTAAAATAATTAGTAGGAGCAATCTCTGTGGCAATATGAAGCGCTGATGCTTGCGATGATGGTCACCCTGGACACTGCTACATAAATCAACTTCAGTGTATGGCAATTAACTAACCACATCTGTGACGTTTACCCCACGTGACGGCTGTATCAAAATAGTACATATGTAAAGTTTATAAATTTGGGTAGGCTGCACTGAAACCACTTTTAACGTTTCACGAAGATTAGTGTCTATTTGAAAAGTGGTTGCGAGACCTGGCATAACTCTGTGATAAAATGCTTCATCGGCACCCAGAATGCTTGGGTTTGATTCCAGCTGGGACTCGTCGGGTCGACGCTACTGACGTCGAGTATTTCTTAACACTCACGCGTGAATATTGCCCATGTGTGTTCTCGCCGTTAGTGTCAATCACCTGTGTAACATACCCGCATACCAGCGGCACATACCGGCCCATCGGTATGTGCCACTGTCTGGCGGGAAGTGTTTGACAACGTACACGACGGGATTGTGGCATCATTCATGGCTTGACAAGCAAGTCGTATTCGTCAAACCATCTTACCCTCTCATGCTAATTTTTGTTGATGCCAAATAAATGAGGTGACCAGGAGAGCCTCCAAAACATAAGCGGTGAGAAAGATAAATAATTACGCTCATAATCACCGACGTTCGCTAAGAAATGCCTCGCATTTAATATCAACAATGACCCGAAAAGACAGCTGGCAAAAATACCATCATTTTAAAGTTTACTTGCATATCGAGTGGAACGTAATTGGAAGCTATACATTGTTGCCACTTTGAGGCACACGGCTTTCTACTGCTGTGCGCGTGCAGCAGACGACACGAGCTAGGTAGCCTGACTGCAATGCGCGCGACGAAAGTTACTGTATATGCTAAAAGGTAGCATATTTAGTAACTCTACGCGCGACGGCAGAATTTTGCCCCCCGGCCGCCCTGCGCATGAGCGATACTTCTCGCTGCCGCCGCTTAACGGTGCTGGGAGCTACGAAAGAATAGGGAGCCTACATGAACGGCCGTTTTTAGGGTGGAGACATCTTAATAAGTGCCTTCAAGAAACTCAGCCAAAACCAGCGGGCAACGGGGCACGCTGTTGCCAGCTTCCACCAAATTCAGCAGAGTTTTCTGTGCGCCGCCATTTTCGAGCCAGCCGCCGCTCCCTCCAGCTACGCGAAGTACGACGCAACAAAAAGGAGCCGACCTTGTGACGTCATCTTGAAGACAGAGAGCTCCGAAATTTGTGTTAGAATTTAATTCAGCTGGACTATTCAGCATTATTGTAGGGAGGCGATCGAGCATGTATACCTACGTACGGCGTCGGTGCCCAGCCCTTGTAACAACACACAACACCTGGGCTTTTGACAGCGGCGGTTCTCAGGGTCGTGTAAGTGACCCAGTTCTCAAAGTGAGCGCACGAAGAAATTCACAGCCCACACACAAACACTTGCGACATAATACTGAGGTTACGCTGACACGAACGCAAGCGTGGCAACAGCTCAGACTAGCGAGCGCGTCTTCGTACGAACGCGCGGACGCGTCCCGTTTGTGGGCTTCCTACTCGCAATGCGTGGACGCAGCAATGACAACTTCGGTTATCTACTCATTCGTGAACACTGCGAAACACATATACGTGTGCCGCAGGAATTAACAGTGAACGAAATACGCAGTACTCACAGAGCAAATACGAGACGCACTGGTGGGCTCCCAGCCGTCTCGCTTCACTTGAGCCAGCCATAGTGTTCGTCGGCCAGGGCTCGCTGGGAAGCGGAACATTCGCACCCCCTTTCTGTTGTGGTTAGTGCAGAGCGGTACGCAGCATCCAGGCATTCTAAGGCTTCACCGGCAGCGTTTAACACGCTACCGCATCGTTCGACGCCGTATTATTGAGAACTAAACGCAACCGGGCGTAGACGCAGTGCGGGCACCAAGATGGGGCGACAGCGCGGCGTTGCTGTCTGGCAACATTGTGTTTTGGCAGGTGGCGGTGCGTTGGCGGCATGTAGTGGGTCAAAGGCTGACATCACCCTAAAAACAGCCGTTCATGTAGGCTCCCTACGTAAGCATCAAAGGTGCATAGGTGGGTGGTTTTCGACGAGAGAGAATTCACTTCAATGGGCGGCTAAGTCATGAGGTGGGTTGGCGACTTTCAGGACGTGCAGTAGCTTTTCGGAGGGCAAGAGACATTGGCTCTTTCAGGGTGCAGGATAGCTAGTAACGAGGAAAAAAACCAGGGAGACTCTTTGACAGGTGGTATGGACAGATACGATTCCAAAGGGGCACCTGTATCTAAGATAGGTAGAGTCCGGGGCAGAAATATACGTAGCCACGAGCACCGAGCCAATTCAGACATTGGCTATATTAACATCTAGGGTGGTAAGAACAGACTTAAGTGGGAAGAGATAGAAGAACAGCTGAGGGAGGAGAGGTCGATGGTATGCGGTTTTGTAGAAACACATCTCAGGGACATGGAACAACCTACTAACTATGCGGACTACGCGTGGGAATATTGTAATCGAACAGAAGGCAGCACAAGAGGTGGTGGTATTGGGGCATTCATTCATAAAAGTACAGACTGGCAAAGGGTCAAGCAGGAGTGCAAGGGACATTTATGGCTAAAAGGGAAAGTGGCAGGGCAAATGACACTCCTTGGTTTGGTGCATATTTGTGGATATTATATATCAATGGCTGCCTGGACATATCGGTATTACCGGAAATCAATTAGCCGATGATGCAGCCCGCTCAGCCCATGAAGAAACCCGTGTAGTCCCGATTCCTCTATCAAGGAATGATGCAGCAAGAC
>NW_023609013.1:0-25771 GCF_013339725.1 Rhipicephalus microplus
TCCTTCAAGATCTACGGATGGCCAGGCGCATGCAAAAGAAGATCCAGCGTCGATAGACAAACTGGAGTTTCAACGGTGGGCGAAATTGCGCGAGTCTAGACCCTCGCAAACGCTTTCTCAATATGGCGAACGTTCCGGCTACGCATATTTCCCAACCACGTTTTCGTTTTAAAGCCTTGGCCCTTTAAACTGTGACTCTGCGAGCCACAAGCACCCCCTCACCTCATCAACAGCGCACCACTATTAGGGGAGAAGTCTGCTGAACAGCCAACACGCGTCCCTTCATTGCGGATGTCGAGATCAAAAGCACTACACGACAGCACCACTACACCACTCCTCAAAGGGAAGCCTGCCGAACTACGAAACCGCGTCCCCCTATTGCGGACCCCGGAACTGCCAACGAACACGTTCGTCGGGAGCCCAATGCCGAAATCCTAACTACAACGACGAAGGCCTGCCGGACATAACTACAACCTGCGCACCTCATCAGTGTCATCCCCGCACCCAAAAGAAGATTGACTTCTGAAATGTAAGTCCAGCTCATCGCTTCCCAGTTGCAGTGCCACTTTCCTTAAAGTACGAAAACTTGCTGACAAACGAATTAGACATGAAATGCATAAATCAACATTGCAAGTGTACCTTTGTGCTAGAATAGCCCCCGATGGTATGACACTCTCCCTCACACCAGCCACTACAAATCTATAAGAACACGATCAAATAACATGGAAAAATGTCCTCTTTGAGGCATCTCATTAGGTAACAGAAATCGCTCTTAATTACAGTGATAAGCAGGTAAAGAAACTGGTCGCTATGACCAATACCATTCTCCGCCACGACACTTTATCGAACGAAGAAATCGCGCGATTAACAGAATTTGAACGGAATAAATACCAAGCCATCATGACCAGAAAAATTCATATACTCAAAACAGACCATGTGCCCAAACTCACGTTCCCTGATATAGTTCCTAATCACTACAACACCACCACCCAGGAAATCACTAATGGTACAAACGAGCACCCATCTAGGAACACACCCTGTGACACTGTGGTTGTAAACTTGTCGGACACGAGCTTGTCACCTGACGAAGAAAAAATGCTATCTAAGGGACTAAGCTTCTGCCCTACCACAAAATTTTTCGATGAATTCCACTTGCTCCGAGGCCTCAACAACTTCGCTCGAAGCTTAAGGTTGCGCGAATATTTTTTGGACAGGCTTTCTAACCACGAAACAATTCACCGTCGTAAATCCAATGATTGGACACCGAACGGTAATCGAGACAAGTGCTTAGACCTTTATATCACCGAAGTACGGAAATATATAGTACACGAATATCACAGACAGAAAGGAAACCGAGAAAACTTGACAAAATCTGAAAAAATATGTATGAAAAATTTGGCATCTAGGACAGACATAACAATAAAACCGGCTGAAAAAGAAGAAGCAATTGTATTCCTTAATACAACCAACTACTTACAAGAAGCATACCGCCAACTAGACGACTCAGGACTTTACAAACGCCTCCCAGGTGATCCGACAGACGAATACAAACGTATCGTATCAACAGAACTAAAGAAACTGTTGGATGCACAAAAGATAACCAACACTGACCACAAGCTGATGCGAGCAGCATACCCTCGTCCAGGTCTCTTCTACATCCTCCCAAAAATTCATAAACCCGGTAACCCAGGTCGACCAATCATATCAGGCATCGGTACAATAACTGAACCCATATCAGGGTACATGGACAAACTAATTAGCCACATTCCATGCACCCTCGCGTTGTACATGAAAGACACCACACATTTCCTTCGAGACATTGCAGGTCTCTGTGTGCCGAAAAACTCGTACTTGGTTACTCTTGATGTCTCTTCATTATTACAAATATTCCTCACGATGACGGCATAGCTGCATTGCAAAACATGTACACAAACGATAGACAATCTAACACCCCAGATTTCTCTGCCATTGCAACTTTGACGAGGATGGTCCTCAAATTAAATTCATTCAAGTTTAACCAAAAGTATTTTCGACAAATCAGCGGGACCGCTATGGGCACCAAAATGGCACCTAATTATGCCAACATATTTATGGGAAAGCTAGAATTTGAATTTATTGCACAAAGTTCCTTGAAACCAATGTTATACAGAAGATACATAGACGACATCTGTCTTATTTGGACCCACAGCGAGGATGAACTTCTCAGCTTTATCGGCCCTTACAATGCTGTACATCCGAACATACACTTCACACACACATACTCGCAAGTTACCGTAAATTTTCTTGATGTTACCATAACGATAGAAGAAGAGAAGCTCTCTACAGCCCTATATTGCAAACCAACGGATCGACAACAATACCTCCATTACCAAAGCGATCACCCACGCCACTGTAAAAACAGTATTCCATACAGCCAGGCTGACCGGTTTAAGCGAATCTGCTCTAGAACGCTTGCTTTGACACGAGCTCACAGAGGCTAAAACTTATGCTCGAGAAACAAAAATACCCCCCACATGTAATTAATGACGCTGTTCAAAAAAGCGAGAAAACTAAAGCGTGAAGACTTACTTATGAAGTGACAACCACGAGAAGACCCACAACGAACAAACCTCTGCTTGACTTACAGCACAAACTTCCCCAATGTAAACAAAATCCTTAAACGACATCACAACATTCTGGAACAAAGTGAACGTCTGAAACGCGCATTCCCATCCGCTCCAGGCGTCGTTTACCGACGACCACGTACCCTCAAAGACACCCTTGTCCACTCCCAAATTAACACATCACTTCCAACAATTCATGCCGCCCTTGTTCAAAGCCACGATGTCTTGTATGTAAGGCGATGCGAGAAACAGACAAAGCAACCAGCACGCAATCCGAGTTTTCGATTAACATACGAGGAAACCTAACATGCGATTCCTCTAATGTGGTATACCTACTCGAATGCAACGTGTGTGGTATGCAGTACATTGGACAAACAGAAACACCATTTAGGATTCGCTTCAATAATCACAGAGCCCATGCGAAATCAGCCCCAAGTCTACCTCTATCAGAACATCTCAATCTTCCCGACCATGCATTCGACAAACTATCAGTAACGCTCTTAGAGACGGGATTTAAGTCAAATCGAGAACGTGAACAACGGGAGTCATACCTTATCCACCTATTAACACCCTCGATAGAGGAATAAATGAGAATCCTGGTACACTTGCAGCAATTAAAGCATTAGAAAACAATAACGGCAACAATGAAAATAGTAACTGAGTTCACGGTACTGCAGCTGCGAAGAGCACTGGACAACCCAAAACAATTCCAAGTGTAACTACTCTTCCTAAGTGCAGCTGTCGTCTGTTTTCTGTTTTTACTTTACTATCCAATCAATTCTGCCAAGCATGACGTGCCCAACAGCAACCAGGTACACAGTCGAGAGGCCCCTACTGCACGCGTAATCCAGAAGCGGGCAAGGAATTCGCATTGCGCCCGCTTGCCAGCCTCTGCGTCAATACGCGGCACCCCTCTTTCTACGACGAAATGTCGACGGGCGCCGAGTAGTTAAAGGCTTAGAACTTCCTAAAATGCCCGCTTACCAGCCTCTGCCACAATACGAGGCACCCCTCCTTCTACGACGAGTTGTTTACGGGACTTCGAGTACTTAAAGGCTTAGGACTTCCTAAAAAAGAGTAGTTGAAGGCTTAGGACTTCTAAAAAAGCTTTTTGCCCCACACCGAACCGCCAGTGCTAGGAGGCGCGGTCTGATCGGGAGGAATGCGTTAGTGAAAGGAAAACTACACAGACCGCTGACATCAGAAAGATGAAGGGGAGAAGGAAAGAGAGATGAAAGGGGATGTGGAGGGAAGAGTGGAAGGAAGAGTGAAAGGGGGGCGCCCGAGGGGAGTCCACCGTATATTATTTTTTTCTTCTTCTCTTTTTTCTTTTTTTCTTTTTTTCTTTCTTTTTTTTCTGTCTTTTTCCCTCTTTCCTTGCCCTCTGATTTCAGATTGTATAAAGCTGAGCACCAACAAACTGTATCTTTAATCTTGATGAAGGCCAGACTCTTCGCCGAAACGTCGAAATAAACCACGTTGTGACCGCTCACGGAGGATCTACTGGAGTATATATATATATATATATATATATATATATATAAATATATATATATATATATATATATATATATATATATATAAGGGAAAGAAGTGTATACCTAAGGGCTCGTTTTTCCGCGTTTTAACACAATAATAATGAGATCTAACAGACAGTAATGCCAAGGAATGTACAGGGGAAGTTATTAGAACCAATGGAATGTAAATAAGAGGAAAGAAGAAAAAAAAGTGGATGAAAACATATATATATATATATATATATATATATATATATATATATATATATATATATATATATATATTTAATTGTACGAGAACACTGGCCAACTGATCGGATCAGAACCTCGTCTTTTTCTCTCGCTGCGCGTGCTATTTGTCGTTCTCTTGGTGCTGCATATTCAATGCTGCATTTGCCCCCCTCCAGGGAGCAGCGTCCCGATTCTGTTCTACAAAAGCCGGTGCAGTAGATTTATGGTGCAAATCAGTACAAAAAATAGGGCTTCATTCGCACAACGTGCACAATTTCTGGCCTTTGCTGGCGAGTTGTAGAGGGGCTGTCAGGAACGACCACGTAATTAACGTCACTCAGGTGATGTAAAACTGTGTAGAGGCCAAAATAGCTCTTCATCAATTTTTCAGACAGTCCAAGGCGGCGCATAGGACTCCATACCCGGACTTTTTCACCGGGCCGATAGACGACATGTCGGTGTCGCAGATTCCAACAATGGGCGTCGTAATGTTGCTGCTGGTTTATTTGGACGCGTGCAAGCTGCCTCACTTCTTCTGCTCGTTCAGTAAAAGACGCAACGTCTAAATCGATGTTTTTGCAGTCGTGGAGTAACATGGCGTTAAGCATCGTCCTCACTTCACGGCCATGAAAACTGAACGGCGCTCTTCGTGTAGTTTCATGCTGCGCTGCATTATAGGCGAACGTGATGTACGGTAGAAAGTCGTCCCAGTTCTTGTGATTCACGTCAACGTACATACTCAACATGTCGGCAATAGTCTTGTTGAGGCGTTCTGTTAAGCCGTTGGTTTGTGGATGATAGGAAGTGGTTTTCCGATGGGCTGTTCCACTGAGCACAAGTACTGTCTTCAGGAGCGCGGCCATGAAAGCGGTACCTCGATCCGTTATTATGATTGTCGGAGAACCGTGCCTCAGAACGATATTTTCTACGAAAAATCGTGTGGTTTCAACGGCGGCGCCACTTGACAAAGCCCTTGTTTCCGGGTAGCGCGTAAGATAATCAGTAGCGAATATTATGCACTTGTTGCCAGCGGGGAAGGCGGATATGGTCCGAGGAGATCCATTCCAATTTGGGCAAAGGTACCATAGACACTTGAATTGGTTGTAATAGTCCAGCTGGTTTTAACAGTGGTGACTTTCGTCGTTGGCAATCGAGGCACGTGTGCAAGTAGTGGTTCACAATAGCTGGAAGTCTTAGCCAGTAGTATTTCTGTTGGATTCTGGCCAATGTGCGTGTATATTCGAGATGACCGGACGTTGGCTGATCGTGGGAAGCGCTTAGTATCTCCTCACGGATTGATGTCGGAACGTCAAGTAGGTGGGTGATTCCTCTGGGAGAAAAGTTCTTCTTATAAAGAGCTTCACTACGTGAGCAGAATGACAGCAGGCTCCTTGCAAATCTTCTAGGAACGCTCGTTGTCCGGCCATTCAAAAATTCAATAAGGGAAAGCAACTCGATGTCTTCCTTCTGCTTGCACGAAATCGTAGTGGTGTCGACGACTCCTACAAATGCCATGTTGTCATCTTCTATGTTATCGTCACGCTTTATCGGTGACCTTGATAAGCAATCAGTGTCGGCGTGCTGCCGTCCAGACTTATACACGACGCTAGTTTCAAACTCTTGAAGGCGTAATCTCCACCCTGCGAGAAGACCAGACAGGTCTTTCAAGTTGGTCCGCCAGCAGAGGGAATGATGGTCGCTGATTACGTGAAAGAAACGACCATAGAGGTACGGACGAAACTTCATAAACGCCCATACGACAGGACAGCAAGACCCTCTTTTTCCGTTGTGGAGTAGTTAGACTCGGTCCGGGAAAGCGTCCTACTAGCATATGCTATCATACGCTCGGCTGGGTCTTGCCACTGGACGAGTACAGCGCCGAAACCCACGTTGCTGGCATCTGTGTAGACCATGATAGGAGCATCCTCATCAACGTGAGCAAGCACAGGCGGAGTCTGCAGGCGTTGTCAGAGATCGTCAAATGCCGCTTGTTGATTGTCGCCCCATGTGAACGAAACGTCTTCTCTTGTGAGTCATGTTAACGGCGAGGCTATGTGGGAGAAATTGGCAATAAACCTTCGGTAGTATGCACATAGGCCAAGAAAACGCCTGACTGTTTTCTTATCTGTTGGCATCGGAAATTTTCTGACGGCCGCAATCTTATTGGGATCAGGTCGAACACCTTCATGGCTCCCCACATGGCCTAAAAAATGGAGCTCCTTGAAACCGAAATTACACTTCTCGGGTTTCAGTGTCAGGCCGGCAGACTTCATTGCCCTGAATACCGATAGCAGCCTGCTCTGGTGTTCTTCAAATGTTTTTGAAAAACAATGACGTCGTCCAGATAGACCAGACATGTCTGCCCCTTAAGGCCTGACAGAACAATATCCATTAGTCTCTGAAATGTTGGGGGGGGGGGGGCTGAGCACAATCCGAATGGCAAGACTTTAAATTCATAAAACCCATCAGGTGTTACAAAAGCCGTTTTTTCTCTATCTCGCTCGTCGACCTCATTTTGTCAATACCCACTTTTGAGGTCCATTGACGAGAATTAGCGTGCATATCTCAGCCTGTCGAGTGAATCATCGATGTGTGGTAATGGGTACACGTCTTTCTTTGTCATCTGGTTCAGCTTGCGGTAGTCAACCAAAAACTCTCAAGCTTCCGTCTTTCTTTTTAACCAGCACTACCAGCGATACCCAAGGGCTTCTTGACGGCTGGGTGACGTCATCATCGAGTGCCTTGTGTAATGTGTCGTCGCTCGTTAGTAAAATACGCCAACAGAACCTCAGCTTCACCGCGCACAACATCTACGTTACTTCTGGCAATTGCAACACCGCGAGAGAGTGGAAGCGTCAATAGTTCTTCAGCGATTCCTTCTCCAGTATGCTTCGCGTTGCACGTGACAGAAACAAAGCGGTACGATAACGGAGGTACGGTCACATCGTCAATGACTCGCAGGAATTTTCGTTGTAGCGCTGTGCTTTGATCCGCTGAAAAGGTCAGTACACCGTCCGGTATATTGAGGATGGCACCATATTCACGCAAGAAATCTATCCCCAGAATTGTCTGTTTGCAACACTCGGAAAGAATTACAAAAGTAGCGACGAAGGATGCATCCCTTATCTTCATTTTTGCGGTGCACTTTCCGGTATGTGTGAGTAGCTGCCCTCCAGCTCCTCTAATCTGTGGTCCTGTCCATTCCATTCTAAACTTCCTGAGCTTGTCTGCCAGACTGTCACTCAATATTGAGAAGTGCGCGCCAGTGTCGACCTATGCTAAGACGTCATGTCTGTCAATCGTAATTGCAACATTGGCAGTAAACACCACATCTTGCATCGATTTATTGAGAATGTGTCTCTCTTCACTCGGAAGTATTGGGGGATTTTCAGCACTTCGACGATTCGCAACCTTCCCCTCTGAGGTCGCTTCTTTTAGTTTCCTCGGCGTGGAATAGGAGATCTGCCTCTTGGCATGTCAGTGGTGCTCAGTCTAGATGATGGAGAATAACGCCCAGGAGAGGGTGAGCGTGACCGAAAGCAAGGAGGAACATCCCGCGGGGTCATGACGCTCGTGTCGACGTCAGGTGTTTCGTTGAAATGGCGCTGAGGTATAGTGGAAGGAAACACTTGGTACCCTGCGGCGCGATACGAGCAACACCGAACGATGTGGGCTGCTTCCGACAATGAAAACACAGGGGCCTATGGTCAGGGGTGCCCCAGATGTCAGTTTTGCGAAGCAGTGGCCGCCTCAGCGTCGACGTTTCACTGTAGTACCAAGGCGCTGTCGTAGGATGTCGCTGGTGGTACTGAAGCGGTGTCGGCACGTTCGCTGGCTATCCGCGGACTATGTCTGCGTAGCTTGCCCAGTGGGGGGGGGCGGGGGGCTCATGCTTGGCTCAGGAAGCGAGAGCGCTTGCCTGATCTCCTGGCGCCCCAGTTCTGTTACTGAGGCAATTACACAGTCATTCGGTTTGGTGACGAGCTTCTTGACCTCTTCTTGTGCGATTTCTCGTATCAGTTGGCGCAAAGAAGAACCTTCTTCGGGTGTCGTTGCTGTGGTCGTGGCTGCCAGCCTGATCGGTGCACTCTGGGCTGGGCGGTCATACGGCCGGTAGCGTATGTGCAGTGCGCTTTCGATGAAAGTCGCCTCCTTGAAGAATTCATCCACACTTGTAGACGGGTTTCGTACGAGACCAGCGAACAGCTGCTCCTTAACGCCCCGCATGAAGTGGCTAACCTTTTTGGCTTCGGGCATATTGGGATCTGCTCGATGAAACAGCTGCGCCATGTCCTCAACAAATATTGTAATGGATTCATTTGGTTTCTGAATCCGTGACTCGAGGAGACGCTGTGCGATTTCTCGTCTTTCGGTGCTCGCGAACGTATCGAGAAACTTATGCCGGTACTCGTCCTAAGACGACCACACGCGATTCGTAAACCATGTTCGGGCTCCGTCTTGAAGCGGAAAATACACATAGCCCTTCTGTGTGGTGTTCTGTCCGTTAACATTCGCTGTGTGCTCGAATTCCTCAAGCCAGACATGTGCGTCCTCATATGTGTTTCCGTGAAAGCCGACCGGAAGACGAGGGTTCAAAACAGTCACCTGTGTCGAGCTTGGGCTGAACATGTTGGGCCCAGTGCTTCCAGGCGCAGTCATGCTTTCTGGCACGGTTACGCCTTGCGGCAATGGTCTGAACTCCGGGCTGAGGCCTAACAGGCTGAAGCTGCTGCGGTGAACGGGGATGTCGATGCGTGGAGGTCTTTCTGGACTAAATGCGGAGCTGTTGTCAGGCGTCCCGAACATGTATCCAGCGCCTCAACCAGTGTCACAATGCAGAAACAGCAGCAGGGGAATACCGGACAACTCGCTTTATTTGTACCGGAACACTGGCCAACTGATCGGATCAGAACCTCGTCTTTTTCTCTCGCTGCGCGTGCTCTTTGTCGTTCTCTTGGTGCTGCATATTCAATGCGGCAATATATATATATATATATATATATATATATATATATATATATATATATATATATATATATATATATATATATATATATATAAATATATATATATATATATATATATATATATATATATATATATATTATCACCACGGAGATAATCTTACCCGGACCCAGCATCCCTTTTCTTTTTGGTATATATATATGTATATATATATATATATATATATATATATATATATTGCCACGTTCCATTTCCCAAGTTTTTGTTATCGTCCCAAAACACCACACCATTCTCAGCGCGAACCGCGCCTGCAGTTTTCGAGAAGGTTCCAGACTGTAGTAGATCATTTCGATAAGATCACGCCCACTGTGCGAACGGTACAGATTGTTCTGGAACCTACGCCGCCGCCAGCGATAACGCTAGAGCATTCGACTGCAAGCGTATAAATGCCGACGCGCTTCGCCGCTTGTCAGTTGTTGTTGTTGATCGAAGGCCGACGCTCCGTTCGCCGCTATCAGTCCGAGACTGCTATCTGTGCGAGACTGCTGCTATAATTGGACTTTCCGTTTACCGGGCACAGGTTTGCCCAAATAAACAGTTAAATCCCAACACGAAGTCTCCTGTCTTCGGCCACGTCACGACCCCGTGACATCTGGTGGAGGTGCTGCTTCGTTCATGTACCGGACGCCCCCGTCAAGCCGTGAACCCAGCCCACGTCACGGAGAAGACACCGACGCCAACCAGAAGCAGCGAACAAGCCGCCGACAGCAAGGGCTACCACCGGAGTACGGGATTCTAGAAGACAAGGCGCGGAAGACCAAGGCCATGACCGCGACTGCAGCGACAATGACAACCGCCGCATCCCAGCCCACGATGGTCATGCATCAACCCAGGGAACCACCAATTTTGCATGGGTCATCGTTCGAAGACCCGGAGTCCTGGCTAGAAACATACGATCGTGTGGCCGTTTCAACCACTGGGACAACGAAGAAAAGCTCCGTCGTGTGTACTTCTACCTGGAAGACACCGCAAGGACCTGGCTAGAGAATCGTGTGTCCACGCTCCGAACGTGGGATGTCTTCTGCGGCGCATTTCTGCAAACGTTCGCGAGCGTCGCTCGCAAAGAAAGGGCCGCTGCTCAACTAGAGACCCGGGTTCAGCTACCAAAAGAGAAGGTTGGAATTTTCACAGAGGAGATGACCCGCCTATTTCGTCACGCTGACCCAGACATGCCTGAGGAGAAGAAAGTTCGTTTCCTCATGCGAGGGGTCAAACAGGAGCTCTTCACGGGACTAATGAGGAATTCACCGAACACCGTCCAAGAATTTGTATCCGAGGCGACCACCATCGAAAAAAACCCTTGACATGTGCACCAGACAGTATAATCGTCGCCTGACTCCAGAATGCGCTGCTGCTCAAACCAGTGACTCCGAAAACCTGCGTGAAACGATCCGAGCGATCGTGCGGGAAGAGCTGCGCAAACTGTTGCCTTCGGCGCACCCTCAAGTAGATTCGATCGCCGACATTGTGCGAGAAGAAGTTCGGCAATCACTTCGAATTCCCCAAACACCACTGCCCGAGCCAGAAACTATGAGCTACGCCGCTGCAGTGCGCCACAACGCTCCTCCCCGTCCACGCCAAAACGCCGCCCCGTCGCACTTCCGTCGCCGGACACCACCGCCGCCACCACCCCCACCGACGACCTACCGTTCACCAGCGGGTCAGCGCAGTGCGCCGAGGAAAACCGACGTTTGGCGCACCCCTGACCACCGCCCACTGTGCTACCACTGCGGCGAGGCCGGGCACACTTACCACCGTTTCCAGTACCGACAGATGAGACTGCGTGGCTTCGCCGTCGATGCACCACGTCCGCAACCATGGGAACGGCCACGTGACATCGCCGACTACCTGACAGGAACTCAATGGACACCCCGAAGTCCTTCCCATTCGCCGTTGCCCAGCCGCCGCGTGTCACCGCACCCCCGGCAGTACTCCGGCCCAACGCGGGGCCGGTCTCCTAGCCCGTATCCGGGAAACTAAGGGCAGCAACCGGTGGAGGTGCGGTTGCTGTGCGACGAACTACCGAAGATCCTCCGACGACGACGACGCTGCGACGGAGCTTTCCGAACACAATGCCAACCAGGCAAAGCCCTGACGGCGAAAGCTCACTTACCGGAGGTGGCCTGACGACGCAACATGGAAGCAGTGGATCAAGCCGACGCAGCCGTGACCCGACGCCACGCCCTAACTGTAATGCGAGACGGCGAACTAGCGACATCGACGTTCTTATTGACGGCCACAGTGTGACCGCTCTCGTCGATACTGGAGCCGATTATTCTGTCATCAGTGGGTTGTTCGCCGCGAAGTTAAAGAAAGTTAGGACAGACTGGAAAGGCCCTGAAATCCACACAGCCGGAGGTCATCTTGTAACGCCTGCAGGAATCTGCACAGCGAGAGTCACCATTAACGGCCGTATTTATCCTACAGACTTCGTAGTCCTACAGCGTTGCTCGAGAGATGTCATCCTTGGCATGGACTTCTTATGCCTCCATGGTGCTTCCATCAACCTAAAAACAAAGTCGATAACGTTATCCACAGAAGAAGCACTATCACTGCGCACGCCGTCAGGACACCATGCCTTGAATGTGCTTGAAGAACAAGTCACCATTCCGCCTTGCTCAAGCGTCATTATTTCAGTCGGTGCTCCTAAATCACCTGATTCGGAAGGCGTCGTTGAAGGCAGTTAGCATCTGTTGGTCACCCGAAATATTTGCGTCGCAAGAGGAATAGCAGAGCTGCGGGGAGGCAAGGCAACGGTTATGCTCACAAATTTCAGCAATGAGTACAAACATGTGAACAAAGGAACAACGGTCGCATACATCGAAGAAATTGTCGAAGCCACCAGTGCTTTCGCCCTCGCCTATTCTGCGGAACCTGCTCAGAGGAACCAAGCCCCTCCCATAGCTTTCGACGTCAATCCCAGACTACCGAACGATAAGTAAAAACAGCTCAAGGCCCTGCTCCTGCAGTACGAAGATTGCTTTTCGTCGTCATGGAAAATTCGGCAGACCCCAATCACGAAACATCGCATCATAACCGAAGAAAATGCCAGACCACTCCGTTAGAGTCCATACAGGGTTTCGACGCGAGAACGTGAGGCCATGAAGAGACAAGTTGATGAAATGCTGCGGGATGACATTATCTAGCCGTCCAAGAGTCCATGGGCATCCCCGTGGTGTTAGTGAAGAAAGAGAATGGGACCCTACGTTTCTGCGTGGATTATCGCTGCCTGAACAAAATCACAAGAAAGGACGTGTATCCTCTCCCACGAATAGACGACGCACTTGATCGGCTCCATAACGCCAAGTACATTTCGTCAATGGACCTCAAGACTGGCAATTGGCAAATCGAAGTCGACGAAAGAGACCGAAAGAAGACGGCGTTTATAACACCGGACGGCCTCTTCGAGATTAAGGTGATGCCCTTCGGCCTTTGCTCAGCGCCTGCAACTTTTCAACGCGTTATGGATACAGTACTGGCAGGATTGAAGTGGCAAACTTGCCTTGTGTACTTGGACGACGTCGTCGTGTTTTCTTCGAGCTTCGACGAGCATCTCCGGCGCCTTGAAGCTGTACTTCAAGCAATCAAGACGTCCGGACTCACACTTAAGCCAGAAAAGTGCAGATTTGCGTATGAGGAGCTCTTGTTTCTGGGACACGTTATCAGCAAGTCTGGAGTTCGTCCCGATCCACGGAAAACAGCCGCCATCGCCGACTTCCCGCCGCCCACTGACAAGAAGGCCGTGCGCCGATTTCTGCGCCTGTGCGCCTATTATAGACGGTTCGAGAAAAACTTCGCCCGCATCGCCGCTCCTCTCACTAACCTTACCAAGGCCGACGTGGAGTTCAAGTGCGAAACGCCACAGGAACACGCTTTCCAGGAGCTTAAACATCGCCTCCAGACGCCTCCGGTACTTGCCCATTTCGACGAATTCGCCGAGACAGAAATACATACTGACGCAAGCAGCGTAGATCTTGGCGCCGTTCTTGAGCAGAGGGCTGACGGACTTGAAAGGGTTATTATTTACGCCAGTCGATCGCTATCCAAAGCAGAAGCAAATTATTCCACAACAAAAAAGGAGTGCCTCGCCATCATCTCGGCTACGTCGAAATTTCGCCCCTACTTCTACGGCAGGCCCTTCAAAGTTGTGAGCGACCACCACGCCTTGTGTTGGCTAGCCACCTTGAAGGACCCTTCAGGTCGCCTCGCACGATGGAGCCTGAGACTTCAAGAGTATGACATTACTGTCATTTACAAGTCCGGCAAAAAACACTCTGACTCCGACTGTCTCTCTCGTGCGCCTGTCGACCAACTGCTACCCGACGACCCGGATGACGAGTACTTCTTGGGAACGATAACTACCGACGACTTCGCCGAACGACAGCGGGCCGACCTGGAACCTAAGGCCCTAATAGAATACCTCGAAGGCAGGACCACCGAAGTCCCGAAGGTATTCAAGCGCGCACATGCGTCGTTCTTTCTACGAAACGGTCTTCTACAAAAGAAAAACTTTTCACCGCTTCGAGCTAAGTACCTCCTTGTGGTGCCTTCAGCTCTGCGACCAGAACTCCAGCAGGCCCTGCACGACGATCCGAAGGCAGGGCACCTCGGTGTTTCTCGCACGCTCGCGATGATACAAGAAAGGTACTACTGGCCACGTCTTACCACCGACGTCATCGTTATGTGAGGACATGCCGGGACTGTCAGCGACGCAAGACACCGCCGACAAGGCCAGCGGGACTTCATCAGCCAATTGATCCACCTTGCCGACCTTTCCAGCTGATTGGTATGGACCTACTGGGGCCGTTCCCGACGTCGACTTTCGGAAACAAGTGGATCGTGGTAGCTACCGACTACCTCACCCGCTACGCCGAGACAAAAGCCCTGCCAAAAGGCAGTGCATCCGAGGTAGCTAAGTTCTTCGTCGAAAATATCGTCCTACGTCACGTCGCCCCGGAGGTTCTTATCACCGACAGAGGAACGGCATTCACTGCCGACTTAAATCAAGCGATCTTGGCATACAGCCATACAAACCACCGCCGGACGACAGCGTACCACCCACAGACCAACGGCCTCACCGAGCGGCTTAACAAGACGATCGCCGACATGCTGTCAATGTACGTTGATGTCGAACACAAGACGTGGGACGCCATTCTTCCATATGTGACCTTCGCATACATCACGGCGGTGCAGGAGACGACGCAGATATCTCCATACAAATTGGTCTACGGAAGGAGCCCGGCAACGACGCTCGATGCCATGTTACCCAACGTCACTGACGAAGAAAACCTCGATGTGAGCGAGTACCTTCAACGCGCTGAAGAAGCCCGACGACTTGCGCGTCTCCGTATCAAGAATCAACAGACGACCGACAGCCACCGTGACAACTTTCGACGACGTTTCGTGGAATACCAGCCCGGTGAACGTGTTTGGGTGTGGACGCCGATACGCCGACGTGGACTAAGTGAAAAGCTTCTGCGACGGTACTTCGGACCGTACAGGGTGGTTAGACGTCTAAGCCCACTTGATTACGAGGTTGTCCCCGACGGCGCCACGAACTCTCAACGACGCCGATCGCTACCTGAAGTCGTACATGTCGCGCGCCTCAAGCCGTTTCATGCGCGTTAACAAACTGAAACAGTGTTTTTTTGTATTATAGTTGTATTGTAATTTATTCATTGTACTTTCTAGCATTATTATTGTACCTTCATCTTTAGTTAAAGCATCGGGACGATGCCTTTTTTCAGAGGGGGGCAATGCGACGTTCTATTTCCCAAGTTTTTGTGATCGTCCCAAAACACCACACCATTCTCAGCGCGAACCGCGCCTGCAGTTTTCGAGAAGGTTCTGGACTGTAGTAGATCATTTCGATAAGATCACGCCCACTGTGCGAACGGTACAGATTGTTCTGGAACCTACGCTGCCACCAGCGATAACGCTAGAACATTCGACGGCAAGCGTATAAATGCCGACGCGCTTCGCCGCTTGTCAGTTGTTGTTGATCGAAGGCCGACGCTCCGTTCGCCGCTATCAGTCCGAGACTGCTATCTGTGCGAGACTGCTGCTGTAATTGGACTTTCTGTTTACCGGGCACAGGTTTGCCCAAATAAACAGTTAAATCCCAACATGAAGTCTCCTGTCTTCGGCCACGTCACGACCCCGTGACAATATATATATATATATATATATATATATATATATATATATATATATATGCCAAAATGAAAAGGGATGCTGGGTCCGGGTAAGATTATCCGTAGTGAAGAAGACGCACGTGCGACGGGATTTTATTGACGTTTCGGCCGCGGGTCCAGCCTTCATGAGAATACAGTTTATGGCACGAGTGCTGTTTATATACATGTGCCTATCAATATGATGAAAATACGAAAACCGGCATGACAGGCGATATATGGGCATATATAAGTGCAAGCCAAAAAACTTGAAGGGCACCTCATACACGAAATAAAAAGATAACTTTTTCATGCGCGAGCACGTTGTTTACAAATAAAAGATAAAACGCATAAAAGATAAAGCACATAACATAAAGAGTAGTCCGAGCGGTAATATCAAGGAAAAAAAACAAAAAACTAATAAAATAATATTAAAAAAACACAAAAAGTTATATAAAAGACGTTACAAAGCTGCTACGTGATCAACCGATACAAACAATGTAGTGCGACTTGCTGAGCAAGGTAGAGAACAGAACGACAGGGTGATACAGGTTACGCAGATAGGCAACTAAGTTTTCATACGCTTTCATTTAGACCAGATGCGACGGCATCGAACTTATAGATGAGGAATGATTCACGGGCTTCTGTATCATAATTTGTGCGGAAACCAGATTCGAGTAATGTCACCTGTATATTTTGAAAAGACTGGTCAGGGAGGTGCACTTGTCTTGAAATGGGCAGGTGGGGCAAGGTGCTAGCACGAGATCTATGATTATTAAAACGCAGTCTAAGAGGCTCTTCTGCTTTACCAATGTACTGTCTTTCCCATGGCGCACATTCTATCATATATATCACGTTCTTAGGATCACAGTCAAGACTGCCTTTGATTTTTAAGGAGTTGGAACCAGTTCTGGTGACTTATTGGCATGTGCACATCTACGGGCATACTTTGCATCATGGTTTTCGAGAAGCATGGTACCCGATCGTGTCAGGACTGTCTGCTTTCGACGATAATGACGATGAGAGTATGTCTCGAATTTTTTTAGCTTTGCGATACACTGCTTTACGTGGTTCGGTGAAAATGGTTCTCAAGCGTTCACTTTGCATGAGAATATTGTGGTGCTTTCTCAGCACATTCGAAACACGCGGAACTGACGCAGAATGGGTGAGGACTAAGTTTGTCTGCGGTGAGGGAGTCATATTTTTAGCAGCGCACAACAGCGTTCTACGATTATGCATGCCAGCACGTTTTATTGCGTCATCAATTATTTGTGGCGGATATTTTTGTTGGACTAGAGCATCCTTTAGTGTTGTGCATTTTTTTTAAAACTCTGATTGCTCTAAGCAGATTCTTTTAAAGCGTAAGGCCTGACTGTAAGGGATGCTAGTTTTGCAATGTTTCACGTGGCTACTGTTAAAGTGCAAATACTGTTGTCGGTCTGTAGGCTTCCTGTATAGAGCAGTGGATAGCTTATCATTTACAACCAAAATGCTTACATCAAGAAAAGTAAGCGTTGATGTGCAATAGGTGTGAGAAATTGATATTGATGGATGGGCATCATTGAAGTCAGATATGAAGGAAAGCAACTCCTGTTCACCATGCGGCCAAATAAGGAATATGTCATCGATATATCGTTTATAATAAAAAGGTTTCTGCACGCGGTTTCACGAAAATTCACTTTCAAGCTAGCCAATGAATATATTGGCGTAATTGGGTCTTATACGCGTACCCATTGACGTGCCGCTAACTTGGACATAGTGTTGCCCTTCAAATTGGAAGTTATTTAGCTCTAAAATGAGCCTGCGCAATACTGCTAATGTATTGCTGTCGATAAGTTTACCCGGTGATGCTGCTTCATAGGACCTGGCGACTGCCGCTATTCCGTCTAAATGCGGAATATTGGTGTATAAAGACGCTTCGTCAAGCACGACCAAAAAATAACCTTGAGGAATAATCAGATCAATTATACCAGAAACAAAGTCGGTAGTGTCTCTTACGTAAGACGGAAGGCATGCTGGGATACTACTGATCAGAGAGTTGACAAAGCTGGACAATTTTTCTGTGACAGTACCTATACCTGAAAAGATGGGACGGCCGGGGTTGTTTATCTTGTGTATTTTAGGCGAAAGGTAAAAACGACCAGGAACAGGACTTAGGGGAATAAACGAATGAATCGCATTGTCAGACACCTTCTTGTTTTCCAAAAGCTCTAGCAAAGTGCTCTGGACAAGAAATTTAAATTGTTCAGTGAGATTGTGATCCAGACGCTTGTAAAAACTCGTGTCTGTGAGCTGTCTTTGGACCTCTACTTCGTAATCAGACTTGTTCATTACACAACAGCCCCACCTTTGTCCGCAGGCTTGATGAAGATGTCATTGCGAGAGGACAAGGCATTTAGTGCTTTCATTTCAGTGGTGCATAGGTTACGGCGAAATGGCGTTTGCTTTCGATACGACTGTAGTACGTCTCGTTGTACAGCTTTTATACACATATCTAAGCATCTGTCTCGTTGTGAAGGAGGTACCCAACGTTTTCCAGAAGGTAATCTGTTTGTGGAACCATTTGTATTTTGCCAGACATAAAAAAACTCGCGCTAGCGTAAGTTGCGGGCAAAATTATCCAAGTCTTTCAGTAATTGAAATTCACTGTGTCCGCCTGTGGCAAAACGGAAATTGAGACCGCGGCACAGAACACTACGCTTTTCTGTAGTTAATACAATGTCCGAAAGATTTACTATATTGTTCCCTTCCTTGACGATATGTTTGTAAATGGAAGGTGACAAAAAAGTATCGGGGTAAGCTTGTACTGGATTCGTTTGCAAAGGCACGTAATTGCATTCATTGTTTTGTCTAGGGCACCAAACACCGTCACGCGAGATTTTCTTCACTTTGAATGCGTAGATTTCACGATGCTTTTTAGATGCGAATGCGTCTAGAGCGGCGGATTCATTAGACGACAGGCTTAAATTTGCTGAAATTTGATTTTGTTGGTGCAAGATTTTCCTTGCTCGAAGAACGATAATGATCAAGGGTAACTCGGGTAAGTTGTAGTGAAGCACTTATTAATATGTTGTCCCACCTATCTATATTTTGCTGAGACAAGTTAGCTAGGGCTAATTTCACAATGATACGTAGACCCTTAGGTGCAACAGACGCGGTTAAGTAGGTGTTCAAAGTATCTACACGTAGGTCGTTGCGAACACGTTTTTCTACAACCTTCCTTAACCTTAAAAGTTCTTTTCAACAGAGGCAAGAAGTGTTTTTACCGGGTGACAAAGTCTTTAGTTAATCGGCAGGTCTCTGTCGCACGGCTTGGGTATGGCTGCGAAGCTCGTAGCGGTGACCACTGCCTGAGGGACTTGTAGGGTCCTTTGCTGAATAAGAAGGTCCAATTGACGAACCTCTCGTAGCGGAGTATGTCGGGCAACTTTTCGAAGCAACCTTGTGATAGTCCTGCGTCACTCGCTCGTGGTGTGATGGCGGCTTCTGAGGGGAAGCACAACTTCTAGTTTGGCCAGTCGCCAGTGCTGCGTCAGACAACTCACGCACAACGGTAGGCCTCCTTGCGTGATGCTGAGGTGGATCGTTGGGCACACTGTCCAACCAGGAGTGGGAAAATGCACTGGATGGCTTGTAACAAATGTGCCGAATATGGTTCGCCATGAGCGAGACCCCTTCAAGTTAGGATGCAAGCCATCAGCAGCCAGTACGCGGTGCGAACCGAACCACCGAAAGCAGTGTATCGCAAAGCTAAAAATATTCAAGACATACTCTCATCGTCATCATCGTCGAAAGCAGACAGTCCTCACACGATCGGTTGCCATCCTTACCGAAAGCTGTGATGCAAAGTATGCCCGTACATGCGCACATGCCAACAAGTCACAAGTACTGGTTCCAACTTCTCCTTAAAAATCAAAGGCAATCTTGACTGCAATTCTAAGAACTTGATATACATAATAAAATGTGCGCTATGTGAAATACAGTACATTGGTCAAACAGAAAGGCCTTTTAGACTGCCTTTTAACAACCGTAAATCTCATGCTAACACCTTGTCCCACTTGCCCATTTCAAGACACGTGCACCACCCTGATCAGTCTTTTGAAAATAACAGGTGACATTACTCGAATCTGGTTTCCACACAAATTATGATAGAAAAGCCCGTGAATCATTCCTCATCTATAAGTTCGACGCCAACGCATCTGTTTTAAATGAAAACGTAGGAAAACTTAGTTGCCTATCTGCGTAACCTGTATCACCCTGTCGTTCTCTTCTCTACCTTGCTCAGCAAGTCGCACTACATTGTCCATATCGATTGATCACGTAGCAGCTTTGTAACATCTTTTATATAGCTTTTTCTGATTTTTCATTATTATTTTATTAGTTTTTTCTTGTTTTTCTCCTTGCTATTACCGGTCAGACTTTTCTTCATGTTATGTGCTTTATCTTTTATGCGTTTTATCTTTCATTTGTAAACAACGTGCTCGCGCATGGAAACGTTATCTTTTTACTCGTGTATCAGGTGCCCTTCAAGTTTTTCTACTTGCACTTATATATGCCCAAATATCGCCTTTCATGCCGGTTTTCATATTTTTCTTTTATTGATATGCACATGTATATAAAACAGCACTCGTGCCATGAACTGTATTCTGATGAAGGCCGGACCCGTGGCCGAAACGTCAATAAAGTCACTTCATACGTGCGTCTCTTTACTAAGGATATATATATATATCAATAAGAACACTGTGAAGAAAGAAAAGTTGGTGAAAAGATAACATGCCGCTAATAACGCATTCGATGTTCTACCACTGAGCTACCACGGCGGCCCTACCACTTTATTTGGTTTATATGTGAATTTAAATGCGGGAGTGTCGATCAGCGGCACCTGTAGCCATGACGGAAAGTGTGACACACTATTTATGAGCCTGTTTGGCATCACGTACCAATTGAACGTATTACGAGCTCGCAGCTGACCAATAGTCACTTGTATACAACCTAACGGCAGCAACATATGGATCTAATACAGAAACAATTTGGTTATCTATTAAGCGCGGGGTGGAGCTTTACTGATAAACAGACTGCTTCTACCATACTCTCCATCGTGCAAGTATCCCAACTATATGTTAGTAGAATATTAAATGACTTTGTGTCACTCGACAGTATTGTTGTTACGCTCGCAAGCATGAATCAATATAAAGGAAAGAGGTAGATATTTTTTAATGCTGAGTGATGCAAATAAGCGTCTATAAATGAGCAATATCAAGGTGTGCTTCCTAGATAAAATTTTGGATTACCTGCTAGAAAACAAGAGTTGAATGTAAATGGAGAAGATATGACAGATCCCACGAAGTGTGAGAAACTATGATATGTGAAGCGCGAATGAGGAAGTTTGATATGTCACTTCAAAATCAGGACAGCTTTACGAGGATTACGTAAATTATGAAGAACATCAATGCTATGCCATGATTATTATGTTAAGATGTGCCACTTATCTTCATCGTGTATTCACGTCACGTGATACCTACCAAATTCAGTATCACGTGACAAGATATGTGGAGCTAGCGAAACAGCCGCGAGCATACTATTAGCGTATCATGTAGTCATGTTTTACATCACATGCATATATTTATTATCTTATTTGAATGTGTCATTAACCTTCGTTGTCCATTTACGTCACCTGATGCCAAATTTAGTATATGTGGAGCTACCAAAACGGCTGTGAGCACACTATGAGCATAGTAACGTTTGGTCATGTTTACATCACACACACATCAATATTATTATGTTTGGACGTTTTATTTACCTTCGTCATTCATACTCGTCACGTAACGCCAAATTAGGTATATGTGAAGCTAGCGAAACTGCCACGGGCACGCTATGAGCGTAGCATGAAGTCACGTTTTACAAGACATGAATGCCACGATTATCATTCTTAGACAAGTGATTTACCTTCGTCGTCTATTGCCGTCACGTGGCACCAAATATAGTATAATTGAAGCTAGCGAAACGGACGCGGGCTCATCACGACTCTGGATTGTAGTCATGTTTTTGTATGACACGCATATTATGATTATCATGTTTGCACAGTCATGTATCTTCGTCATTATTTCACGTCTCTTTTGGTATATGTGAAGCTAGCGAAATGACCGCGAGCGCACCATGAGCGTGGCGTTGTGTCATATGACAAGCCGTAAGATGAAAACCATTACATGCGTGTCTTGATTTTTAAGTTAGGATCTGTAATTTATGTTCGCAAAGCAGTCAAATCATATGATTTCAGTTTTGCGAAATGTCATGTGAACTAAACTACCACAAGAGCAGAAAGACCGTGATACGTAAGTCATGATAATACTGACGACTATATCATGATTTTTATGTTACGACTAGTCTAATATGCTAGTCATACAGTCATGTTATGTCTTACCAGTTTCGGTAATAATATCAACATTGAGACGGCCAGGAGAGCTAAAAGTCACAGGCAGCTAGCTAGCTAGATAGATAGATAGATAGATAGATAGATAGATAGATAGATAGATAGATAGATAGATAGATAGATAGATAGATAGATAGATAGATAGATAGATAGATAGATAGATACGCTAAAGGTCACCAAAACTCGCTATGTAATGCTTCGCATTTGAAAATAGGAAAAAAAAGAGAGGATATCTTAGAGTACCCGTACCTTCACAACCTTTTCTCCCTTATTGAGGGTTGAGCTGTCAGAGAACGTCACACCAAAGCGTGTTTGTATGCTTAGTGGCCTGCTCTTCGCGTTCATTGAAGTTTCGGTATACGCTGCGTTAATGCATTAACCCATTCAGCATGAGTTAAAGTTATGGAGCATGATTTGTTTTTATAAATTTGCATCTATCTGTTTGGTTCGTGCTCGCTCCCATTTGTGTTATTCACTCTCCACAATAGAACCATCTTGAAAGTGTAGTAAAATTGTGTTATTTTTGTGCTAAGTCAATACGCAAAATGTCATTTTCCACAGCGATATTATCAAGTACATACATAGTGCCAAATTCTGATCGTTCAGGTGTACATAGAGAAAGAGTTAGGCTTGTTTTTTACCGTAAAACATTAATCTAAGTACGCCATCGATAATTCGATTAACCATGCGTTGTAGGTAACTTTTTGTCATGTATTATACAAACACGTGAAACAAAACGCAAGAGTAATTACAATAAATGCGACAATCATTTGGGCCACAAAAACAAGAAGAACAGGTTTTTCATCTGCTGAGCACTCCAGAAGCATTTAATTTGTTCTCATCACAAATTAGAACTGACGGCACGCACCTTGCGGAAGTGGAAACGTAGTCTGCTCTCAATGGTTGCTCGCGCGTTTTCAGTCTGTCTAAGAAACGGCTGGTGTAAGATCAATCAACCCCTCCAACTAACGGGTCATACACACAAGATCGCCTATAAAACCGTATACGAATAAAAATTTTATGCTTCACAGTTCAACGCAAGCGCCTTTCATCGGGTTTTCCAATAATGAACGTCAAATGGAGTAGCTATTCTGGTTAGGACCATTGGAAAGACAGCATACAAAAAGCAGCCACCCCAAATTTAAAAGGCAAATGCGCTTTCGGAAGTCAAGACCTGATACACACTAAATATATGCGCGAATCGAACCTTCATGTTTTTTGTGTGATACGAGGCATATTGCCGTGATGAATAAATATTTATTAGTGACCGAGCAGAAAAGACAGACATAAAATGAACGCCTTTTTTTTGTTGGAAAATAAAAATTGTTGCTTCATCGTTATGATCCGTTTTTATTGCTTCTTTTTTGTGATATGGTATCGGTACAGACAAAATATTGCGCATGGCAGACATTTGCAATCGTCGTTGTCTCATTTCGGCTTCGCACGTGTATAATTAAAGCTTTCTTGAAGTTTAGACACTCGAAACAATTTTTCGTCTTTACTTCGCCGTTGATTGTACTTTCAAGACATTCCGAATCATCAAATAACTGACGAACCTTTCCCTGGTCTTGTAATGAAATTCATACGGCTTAATCACCTATCCAATTAAAAGGTCCTTAACGGCTCGATTTTGACTTTAGCGTTGAAATTTTGAGCTTTATTTACTCTCTGTGACTGACTTCTATAGGTTTTTATGCTTTTTTTGCATACTTTACCACCAGAAATTGGCATTTTAAAAGGACGTCTCCTTTTTTAGACTCGCAAAACACACAGTTTTTGCGGTTCGCAAGTGTCTTTTTTTTTCCTTTTCTTCTCTGCCCTTCATCACTGCAGCTTCCCGTTCGCCATTTCTTTGTATTTTCTGGAGAACAGAAACATTTTGCATACAATACGCCTTGCTGGTGAGAACAAACGTGCGGACCCTGATTACCGATGCCCAATGTGGGATTCTGAATTAGAGTTTTTATTATTTTTCTGCTGAGGGAGGTATGATTTCCTCTCACGAGTGCTTGAAATGCGCAACTACTGCGAACTTTGCTTTCGTTCTCACAGACGTATAGCAGAACATCGGCTCACAGATTATCGCAGGCGAAAAATTTACGCCTAACTTTGATGTAATAGGAAATTGAATTTGTTAACCGAGCTGCTGTTGTGTTACCTAACGTTTTCAAGTCAGTATCCCTACTGAAACGTTCCGTATGAAATCTTACGGAAAATATATGGACTCCGTAACATTTCCTTATGCTACATACGGAAAAAATATGGAGTTTTATGGAAATATACGGAAGTTGTATGGCATTTACGGAAAGCTTCTTATGGAGTATAAGGAAGGATAAGGAAATTGTATGGCGTATACGGAAAGCTTTTTATGGAGTATACGGAAAGATAAGGAAAATGTATGGCATATATGGAAAGCTTTTTATGGAGTATATGGAAGGATAAGAAAAGTGTATGGAGTGTACAGAAGCTTTCATAAGGAAAATGCAGAATGTAAGGTCTTACGGAAATATACAGATTTTGTAAGGTGCTTACGAAAATGGGCAATAGTGTATGAAAGGCATGTGGATTGTTGCAAAAATGTGGAAACTCTACAGTTGTCACATTTTAAGCAGGAAATCCGAGCTCTATAAAGTTATAAATGAATGCACAGTGACATATATAGTACAAAAGAATAACGCACCCTAGTCTGTGTTGTCAGTCACCGCTGTTCGCCCTTTTCCAGAATGAATAACACTTCTGCAGATGACTAGGTGCTAAAGTCTGTCACACGGAAAATGTGTCATTCACAAGGAATGACAATAACTGTCATTTTACTTGCATGCTGTCACACGAAAACAAATCAAGCAAAAAAAGCATAACTTCAAGGGCTCGTTTTTTGGTAGAAACAATAATAATGAGAACTAAATTCAATGTGAATGAACTTGTCAATATTAATGAAACTGTTCTCATTAATATTGGCAAAGAGAAATGTCATTTTAAAATATCGACCATGACCTTAGCTCTCCTGAGCACCGACAAAAGAAATGAAAATCTATGAAAACTAATTGCATGTAGCCTAAAAATAATTTTTTATTGATAGTATGTGCTCCTACAATATAAATACAGCTATACACAACTTGCCACAGCTTCACGACAGAAACGGGGTAGGGGCAGAGGGAGTGGTCAGGAAAATAATTAAGTATGAGAGCACAAACTGATATGTACAAACACATAATGGTGCTTATCACTGATGCACGGATGGTCGTGTATAGAGCTGGGTCGTTTTGAGATTGTCAAAAGCATTGTTTCAGACCACCATGCAGATTACGCTTCAATTGTAGTGCTACATAAGACACAACTTATGGGCCAGCTTTAATGAATAAGAAGATTATAGGTTAAACAAATGCTTTAAAATATATCATATCATGGCTGCATGGACGCATACAAGCTATGTAAAGCGCAATAAAGGGTGGACGCATGAGCTTCTCTTGATGCTTCAGTTCTACATAGATGCTTCATTTGTGCTGCAAAGAAATTTAACCAATGTCTGTGTGTGCAACATTGTCCATTTTAAACTATCTATATGTATACATAAAATTCCTACTGCGAGTTAAGCTACGTAGCACTCCATAACTCTTCCTTTTATTAAGGGCAATTTTTCAAACAATCAACATTATTCATTTTCTGTCTGATGACTTCGTGCCCGCAATTCTTGGTTTGGCTCGATCACAATTGTGCAGCCCTTATTTTGGAGGAATCAAAAACATCAACCAAAATATATTTTGGAACTGCTTCTCGGTAATATTGCTTTCCCTC
>NW_023609014.1:0-65459 GCF_013339725.1 Rhipicephalus microplus
GTCATAGTCCAGTCTTGTGTTCCGCGGTGTGTGACATTGCTGTTCCGCTTGTTCAAGTCCATGCTGCGTGGGAATTTCAACACAGCTTTTGTCACCTTCTGTTCACTTATACTATTCGCTTATACCCAATTTGCTATTAGGCGATGTGAATGGATGACGAAGGTACGATGCTGTTGCAAACATGATAAACATGGCATGCGTATTATGCAAAAACATGACTACATGCTACGCTCATGATGCGCTCCCGGCCGTTTTACTAGCTTCACATGTGCCAAACTCGGTATTACGCGGTGCGAACAGACGACATAGGTAAATGACACATCCAAACAGAATAATAACGACTGCGTTCATGTAGCAACATGACTACATGCCACACTGATGATGCGCTCGCGGACATTTTGCTAGCTTCACATATGTCAAATGTGGCATTACGTGACGCCAATGGATGACGAAAGCATGTGACAGGTGCAAACATGATACTCATGACAAGCCTGTCATATGAGAACATGACCACATGCCACAGTCAAGGCGTCAATACATTTCGACGTGACGCGGTGAGCGTGCTCACCGGCGTTCGTTTGTCACGTCTTGCCAGCGTTGCCATGCCAGGTGCTGGTCCTGCTTTAGGCCGCGTTCACACTGAGCATTCCGGCCACCGAAAGTGCTCCGAATCGGTTCGGCGGCGGCGAGTTCCGTTGAAAGGGCCCTCTCCGCGCCGATCGCTCTCGGACCGATTTTTGCGGCGTCTGCCGCCGAATCGGTCACCGCGGATCGATAGGAGCGCTAGTCAAGGAATTTCGAAAAATGGTGGCCAAGCCCTACTCCCTTGTTATGCCGCAGTGCACGTAACTGAATGTTGAAACCAACGGGAGTTTAACCTACTCTGTGCCTACTTCGCCACCGTATTTCGTGAAAGAGGTGACCGAGCTTGTTGTTGGCGTGACCGAGCTGTAGCGTCTTGCAGAGCAAAACAAATCCACCAACGCCGCTGGCGTCCATGGTTTTTCTGCTCTTCGTGCATTACAAGACAGCCACTTGCCAGCAAAGTAAGCAGTACTGCCTTTTCTTGCTTCTTGCGTACGAGAATCGTCGAAGTATACACCACCGGATAGCGTAGTAGCGTTTCAACCGCGACAACAACCGGGTGACAGCGCACCTCCCGCGTTCGCCCCGTAGTAGATGGCATATTCGGCGGCGCGGGGCGCGTCCAGTGCGAACGAAGCTGCGTTTCGGCGGCAGGGGAATTCGGGTCGCTGTAGAAAGCGAATGTTTCAGTGTGAACTAGCATTATACCGCAGGCGTGCGCCGCACTGCGTTGCTTTGACGCATGCGAATTACAGTGCGTCCGGCGTCCCTCCGTCACGAAAAGAGGGAGACGCAGTGTTGTCTGAGTAACGCATTGGCGCGAAATGCAGCATGTCGCATTTCGTGCCGGTTGCCGTCGGGCCGCACTGACGGACGTGGTCGTGCCTGACGTCAGACATAGAATGCTCGCGTTTTTCTAATGTAGCGTCGCTTTGCCCAGCGTGTGCGCGCGTCAACGCTACATTGCAGTATATTGGGCCCTTCATGATGCGCTCGCGGGCATTCTGCTAGCTCCACATATACCAAGTTTAGTGTTACGTGGCGTCAATGGCTGACGAAATACATGACTGGTGAAAACATGATAATCAAGACACGCGCGTCATGTAAGAACATCACAACTTACCACGCTCATAGCCTTCTCGCGGCTGTTTCGCTAGCTCCAGATATACAACATTTGGTATCATGTGATGTGAATAGACGACGAAGGTAAACGACACATCCAAACATGATAATCATGACACGGAAGTCATGTACGGCATCATTTCTATCCACTTCGTAAACTACGTTGGGCTGATTTAAAGTGACATATCAACATTCCTCATTCGTGCTTCGCATATCGTCGATTCGCACTGTACGTGGGATATGCCAATTTTTAACGTGATTTTATATAAGTACAAGGGAGTCTAGCATCTACCTCTACCGAAGAGTGAGATTCTAAGGATCATGGCATTCACGTCAGCAGCCGAGCCAATAATAGGCTTTCTTGCCAAATTTTGAGACGTCCGCAAACACAAAGTTATTCACGGAGAATACTCTGGTTTCGCCAAAATATTCAGTAATCCACTAGTATATAGTTACGAACACACATTTATAAAGTGTGTTGTTCGCCAGTGGTGCATTTCTTTTGCGTGTTTCCCATTCACTTACGGTGAAACTCCGCCAACGGGAAAGGGGGGGGCGGGGCATCGTGCCTGGTTCACTTGACTCAAAGCGCTGGGTACGAACGCGTCAAAGCAAGGAATAAATGACGGGAACAGAAAGTGGCCATCGGGTACCAGGTGCCATCTACTGATCTAGCACTTACTTTAGTTTTCCTTTTTACATTCCTCATTACTTATCATTTTGAGACATTGCGCTCCCGCGAAAATGCTTTTATTGTTGTCACTAGAATCGACGCATTCGGCTTACCAAAGAACAAGAACTGAATAATGAAGAAGTATGTAGTGTGAGCGCTGGCCTACAATTTTATGTTCAGAGAAATTCCTTTATCCATCTCTTTCCCCGTCTTACAACCACGACTGGTGAATCGTTGTTTTTCGAATGCCTCATTCTCACCACGGACTCGTGAAAAGCAATTTTATAGGGTACAGACGTTATCAACGCTGTTTTATGAATTTGTTTGATTTATTTGTAAAAATGATGTTTATTATTATGACTAATAATCAACACGTCCAAATTGCTGTTCTAGCCCATCAAAGTAGAGTCATAATATCCACAGCTCAACCAATGCATCCCACCAAAAATAACAAAACAGTTATTCTGCAATTATTACAGCTGCTGGCCTTCAACCACACGACATCTGTATAGAGAAGCTTAGTGTTCATGTGCGTACAAAGCATGCCGCCGAGACATCTTACTCTCCGTTAAAGGCGTGGCCTGGTGATTCTATTGCTTGTTTTTTTTTCAAAGACGGCAGTCTTTCTTGGGGACCTTCGACGCAAAAATTGTCTGTCTGTCTGTCTGTCTGTCTGTCTGTCTGTCTGCTGTCTGTCTGCTGTCTGTCTGTACATTTGTCTATTTGTCCACTCTTAACAGCTCCGGGTACTTGAAACGGCTGACACCATCCACAGCGCCCACCGATGTTGCTCAAGATTCAGCGTTCCTTCTTGTATAATTGTCAATTAAAAAGCAATTATTGCGCACTTCTGGGGCACCCTAACATATGTATATTGAATTGAATTGAAGTTTTTTCCTGAAATTCTTACAGGATAGGGAGCAAAGGCTAAAGGCTATGTATCCTGACATGGGGCCTCGCTCCTAAATACAGTTTGGCACGCAGGCCGCTCAATCTGGCGCATATGTTTTCAGAAATAAATATATAACACAACAAATAACACACAAAAATAAATAAAACACACAATAAATAAACCATAACACACAAATTTAGCATGGTCTTGTCACACTATTTCAGGGAACATTAGAAAATCACTTTATCACAAAAGCGTCATCTGAAAAAAAACTTCAATACAGAATGTAAAAAAAGCATAAGAAAAGAAACTACAACCTATAACTCAAATGGTAGATAGGATGTAACAAATGAAGTACAGAAACTTTAATAAGCATACTCAGTATCATGGTTCATTAGGATGGACTTGATGATGGTGTTCGAAGGTACGGAATTGCAATCTATGAGACCGTGTAAACGATTAACATATGGGTACTTGATACTGAACGTGTTGCATGCCATAACTTGTCCTTATTGCTGGGATTTTCCGGCGTTGCGGGCGCATAGTATAATAGGTGTTGTCAGGCGGGTTCTGAAGACACTGTGGCTTGTTTTGTTTCATCCACTGCAGAAGTTTGAAATGCTACAGTTTTGTTATTGTTAGTAAAGCGTATTTTTCAAAGAGTGGTTGGTTTTCAAGTCCCTGATAATACCATGGTATTGCTCGAATGCTCCCAAAACTCTTTTTGCAGAACTAGTAATTTTTGATAGCTTGTGTAGTAGTACCCCATACCAAGATACCGTATGTCATTTTAGAGTAGAAAAGGGCGTAATATAATTCTATTTGTAACCATTTTGGTAAGACTGGGCTGAGCTTATATAAACATCCCACGGTTTTACTGAGTTGTACCGTTAGTTTGTCTATATGTGTGTTCCATGTCAATCCCTCAGAAAACCATACACCTAGGAACTTCTGGCTGGTGACTTGCCCTATCTCTTTGCCCTCAAATAAAACAGTTGAGCTATAGTTACGCGGCTTATTAGGTGGGGCAAAGACAATGTATTTCGTTTACTAACATTTAGTTGCAGTGTGTTCAAAATAAGATACGTGGACAACTTTCGTAGGTAGTTATTAACCTGGTGTTCAAGGTCTAGAATGGATGTGCCGCTAAAGAATTTGTTATGTCATCTGCATACATTATTACCTTGGGAGAACATGGGATATCACACAAGTCGTATATATAAATTGCGAACAATACAGGACCAAGAATTGACCCTTGTGGTACTCCTCTTGTTATGTTAAGTAAGTGCACGCACTTTTGTTTATGCAAACATATCGATGGCGGTTTGTTAGATAGTTTTTCATTAACTGAAGAACCTCACCACGTACACCATACTTGCTAAGTTTAGCCGTTAATACTTCATGACATACCGAATCAACCGCCTTTCTAAAATCTATGAACAAACCTAGTGAGTACAGTATATGTTCGATGTTTGTGATCAGTTCATGTTTAATATTAGGCAAAGCTGCTTCACAAGATTTATTTTTTGAAAACCATACTGAGCCTCGCTGATCACATTATACTTGTCAAAAATTTGTACAAGCGTACGTTTATTGTATTCTCAAATACCTTAGATAAAACAGGAAGAACGAACATGCCCTGTAGTTTGTAGATAGCCGTTTATCACCACCCTAGAAGACTTGGCACACTCTCGCTATTCTCAGGCTGTCAAAAAATACCAGTTTTGAACATTCTATTTATTATATGCCACGTTCCATTTCCCAAGTTTTTGTTATCGTCCCAAAACACCACACGATTCTCAGCGCGAAACGCGCCTGCGGTTTTCGAGAAGGTTCCGGACTGTAGTAGATCATTTCGATAAGATCACCCCACTGTGCGAACGGTACAGATTGTGTTGGAACCTACGCAACCGCCAGCGATAACGCTAGAACATTCAACGGCAAGAGTATAAATGCCGACGTGCTTCGCCGCTTGTAAGTTGTTGATCGAAGGCCGACGCTCCGTTCGCCGCTATCAGTCCGAGACTGCTATCTGTGCGAGACTGCTGCTGTAATTAGACTTTCCGTTTACCGGGCACAGGTTCGCCCAAATAAACAGTTAAATCCCAACACGAAGTCTCCTGTCTTCGGCACGTCACGACCTGTGACATCTGGTGGAGGTGCCGCTTCGTTCATGTACCGGACGCCCCCGTCAAGCCGTGAACCCAGCCACGTCGCGGAGAAGACACCGATGCCAACCAGGAGCAGCGAACAAGCTGCCGACAGCAAGGGCTACCACCGGAGTACGGGCTTCTACAAGACAAGGTGCGGAAGACCAAGGCAATGACCACGACTGCAGCGACAAAGACAACCGCAGCGTCCCAGCCCACGATGGTCATGCACCAACCCAGGGAACCACCAATTTTCCATGGGTCATCGTTCGAAGACCCGAGTCCTGGCTAGAACATACGACCGTGTGGCCACCCTCAATCATTGGGACCATGACGAAGAGCTGCGTCGTGTGTTCTTCTATTTGGAAGACACCGCAAGGACCTGGCTCGAAAATCGGGAGTCCACGCTCCGAACGTGGGATGTTTTCTGCGGCGCATTCCTGCAAACGTTCGCGAGCGTCACTCGCAAAGAGAGGGCCGCTACTTTATTAGAGACCCGGGTTCAGCTACCAATGAAAATGTCGCCATTTTCACAGAAGAAATGACCCGACTATTCCGTCCCGCTGACCCATACATGCCTGAGGAGAAAAAAGTTCGTTTCCTCAAGCGAGGGGTCAAACAGGAGCTCTTCGCGGGACTGATGAAAATCCACCGAAAACCGTCCAAGAATTTGTAGCCGAAGCGACTACTATCGAAAAGACCCTGGACACTGCGCACCAGACAGTATAATCGTCACCTGACTGCAGACTGCGCTGCTGCGCAAGCCAGTAACTCCGGAGACCTGCGTGAAACGATCCGAGCGATCGTGCGGGAAGAGCTGCGCAAGCTGTTGCCTTCGGTGCAGCCTCAAGTGGATTCAATCGCCGACATTGTGCAAGAAGAAGTTCGGCAATCGCTTCAAAGTCCCCAAGCACCGCTGCCCGAGCAGGAAGCTATGAGCTACGCCCCGCCGCGGTGGTCTAGTGGCTAAGGCACTCGGCTGCTGACCCGCAGGGCGCGGGTTCGATTCCCGGCTGCGGCGGCTGCATTTCCGATGGAGGCGGAAATGTTGTAGGCCCGTGTGCTCAGATTTGGGTGCACGTTAAAGAACCCCAGGTGGTCTAAATTTCCGGAGCCCTCCACAACGGCGTCTCTCATAATCATATAGTGGTTTGGGACGTTAAACCCCATATCAATCACCAAGCTATGAGCTACGCCGCTGCACTGCGCCACAACGCTCCTCCCCGTCCACGCCAAAACGCCGCCCCATCGCACTTCCGTCGACAGATGCCACCGCCGCCACCACCCCCACTGACGTCATGCCGTTCGCCAGCGGCCCAGCGCAGTGCACCGAAGAACTGACGTCGGGCGCACCCCTGACCATCGCCCGCTCTGCTACCACTGCGGCGAGGCCGGACACACATACCGCCGTTGCCAGTACCGACAGATGGGACTGCCTGGCTTCGCCGTCAATGCACCGTGTCTACAGCCAGGAGAACGACCACGTTACATCGCCGACTACCTGATAGGAACTCTGTGGCCACCACGAAGCCCTTCGCGTTCGCCGTCGCCCAGCCGCCGCACGTCACTGCACCACCGGCAGTACTCTGGCCCTACGCGGGGCCGGTCTCCTAGCCCTTATCCAGGAAACTAAGGGACGCAACCGGTGGAGGTGCGGTTGCTGTGCGATGAACTACCGAAGATCCTACGACGACGACGCCGCGACGGAGCTTTCCGAACACAACGCCAACCAGGCAAAGCCCTGACGGCGAAAGCTCACTTACCGAAGGTGGCCTGACGACGCAACATGGAAGCAGCGGAACAAGCCGACGCAGCCGTGACCCGACGCCACGCCCTAACTGTAATGCGAGACGGCGAACTAGCAACCTCGACGTTCTTATCGACGGCTACAGTGTGACCGCTCTCGTTGATACTGGAGCCGACTATTCTGTCATCAGTGGGTCGTTCACCGCGAAGTTAAAGAAAGTTAGGACAGCTTGGAAAGGCCCTGAAATCCGCACAGCCGGAGGTCATCTCGAAGGCCTGCAGGAATCTGCACAGCGAGAGTCACCATTAACGGCCGCATTTATCCTACAGACTTCGTAGTCCTACAGCGTGCCTCGAGAGATGTCATCCTTGGCATGGACTTCTTATGCCTCCATGGTGATGTCATCAACCTAAAAACAAAGTCGATAAAGTTATCCACAGAAGAAGCACTACCGCCACGCACGCCGTCAGGACACCATGCCTCGAATGTGCTGGAAGAACAAGTCACCATTCCGCCTCGCTCAAGCGTCATTATTTCGGTCGGCGCTCCTAAATCACCTGACTCGGAAGGCGTCGTTGAAGGGAGTCAGCATCTGTTGGTCACCCGAAATATTTGCGTCGCAAGAGGAATTGCAGAGCTGTGGGTAAACACGCAACGGTTATGCTCACGAATTTCAGCAATGAGTACAAACATGTGAACAAAGGAACAACGGTCGCATACACCGAAGAAATTGTCGAAGCCACCAGTGCTTTCGCCCTCACCAATTTTTCGGAGCCTGCTCAGAGGAACCAAGCCCCTCCCATAGCTTTCGACGTCAATTCCAAACTTCCGAACAATAAGCAAGAACAGCTCAAAACCCTGCTCCTGCAATACGAAGATTGCTTTTCGTCGTCATCGAAAATTCGGCAGACCCCAATCACGAAGCATCGCATCATAACCGAAGAAAATGCCAGACCACTCCGTCAGAGTCCGTACAGGGTTTCGACGCAAGAACGTGAGGCCATGACGAGACAAGTTGATGAAATGCTGCGGGATGACACTATCCAGCCGTCCAAGAGTCCATGGGCACCCCCCGTGGTGTTGTGAAGAAAAAGGATGGGACCCTACGTTTCTGCGTCGATTATCACCGCTTGAACAAAATCACAAGAAAGGACGTGTATCCTCTCCCACGAATAGACAACGCACTTGATCGGCTCCATAACGCCAAGTACTTTTCGTCAATGAACCTCAAGACTGGATATTGGCAAATTGAAGTCGATGAAAGAGACCGAGAGAAGACGGCGTTTATAACACCAGACGGCCCCTTCGAGTTTAAGGTGATGCCCTTCGGCCTTTGCTCAGCACCTGCAACTTTTCAACGCGTTATGGATACAGTACTGGCAGGATTGAAGTGGCAGACTTGCCTTGTGTACCTGGACGACGTCGTCGTGTTTTCCTCGAGTTTCGACGAGCATCTTCGGCGCCTTGAAGCTTTACTTTAAGCCATCAAGACTTCCGGACTCACACTGAAGCAGGAAAGTGCAGATTTGCGTATGAGGAGCTCTTGTTTCTGGGGCACGTTATCAGCAGTCTGGAGTTCGTCCCGATCCACGGAAAACAGCCGCCATCGTTGACTTCCCGCCGCCCACTGACAAGAAAGCCGTGCGCCGATTTCTGGGCCTGTGCGCCTACTATCGCGGTTCGTGAAAAACTTTGGCCGCATCACCAATCCTCTCACTAACCTTACCGAGGCCGACGTAGAGTTCAAGTGGGAAACGCCACAGGAACACGCTTTCCAGGAGCTTAAACATCGCCTCCAGACGCCTACGTTACTTGCCGATTTCGACGAATTCGCCGAGACAGAAATGCATACTGACGCAAACAGTGTAGGTCTTGGCGCCGTCTTGTACATAGGCTGACGGAATGAAAGGGTTATTGTTACGCCAGCCGATCGCTATCCAAAGGAGAAGCAAATTATTCCACAACAGAAAAGGAGTGCCTCGCCATCATCTGGGCTACGTCGAAATTTCGCCCCTACCTCTATGGCAGGCCCTTCAAAGTTGTGAGCGACCACCACGCCTTGTGTTGGCTAGCCACCTTCAAGGACCCTTCAGGTCGCCTCGCACGATGGAGCCTCAGATTTCAAGAATATGACAATACTGTCATTTACAAGTCCGGCAAAAAACACTCCGACGCCGACTGTCTCTCTCGTGCGCCTGTCGACCAACCGCTACCCGACGACCCGGATGACGACTACTTCTTGGGAACGATAACTACCGACGACTTCGCTGAACGACAGCGGGCCGACCCGGAACTTAAGGCCCTAATAGAACACCTCGAATGCAGGACCGCCGAAGTCCCGAAGGTATTCAAGCGCGCATTTCGCGTCGTTCTTTCTACGAAACGGTCTTCTACAAAAGAAAAACTTTTCACCGCTTCGAGCTAAGTACCTCCTTGTGGTGCTTCAGCTCTGCGACCAGAACTCCTGCAGGCCCTGCACGACGATCCGACGGCAGGGCACCTCGGTGTTTCTCGCACGCTCGCGAGGATACAAGAAATGTACTACTGGCAGCGTCTTACCACCGACGTCACTCGTTATGTGAGGACATGCCGAGACTGTCAGCGACGCAAGACACCGCCGACAAGGCCAGCGGGACTTCTGCAGCCCATTGATCCACCTTGCCGACCTTTCCAGCAGATCGGTATGGACCTACTGGGGCCGTTCCCGACGTCGGCTTTCGGAAACAAGTGGATCGTCGTAGCTACCGACTACCTCACCCGCTACACCGAGACAAAAGCCCTGCCAAAAGGCAGCGCATCCGAGGTAGCTAAGTTCTTCGTCGAAAATATCGTCCTACGTCATGGCGCCCCGGAGGTCCTTATCACCGACAGAGGAACGACATTCACTGCCGACTTAACTCAAGCGATCTTGGCATACAGCCAAAAAAACCACCGTCGGACGACAGCGTACCACCCACAGACCAACGGCCTCACCGAGCGGCTTAACAAGACGATCGCCGACAAGCTGTCAATGTACGTCGATGTCGAGCACAAGACGTGGGACGCCATTCTTCCGTATGGGACCTTCGCATACAACACGGCGGTGCAGAGACGACGCAGATATCTCGATACAAATTGGTCTACGGAAGGAGCCCGGCAACGACGCTCGATGCCATGTTACCCAACGTCACCGACGAAGAAAACCTCAATGTGAGCGAGTACCTTCAACGCGCCGAAGAAGCCAGACAACTCTCGCGTCTCCGTATCAAGAATGAACAGACGACCGACAGCCACCGTTACAACCTTCGACGACGCTTCGTGGAATACCAGCCGGTGAACGTGTTTGGGTGTGGACGCCGATACGCCGACGTGGACTAAGTGAAAGCTTCTGCGACGGTACTTCGGACCTTACAGGGTGGTTCGACGCCTCGGCCCACTTGATTACGAGGTTGTCCCCGACGGCATCACGAACTCTCAACGACGCCGATCGCGACCTGAAGTCGTCTATGTCGCGCGCCTCAAGCCGTTTCATGCGCGTTAACAAACTGAAACAGTGTTTTTTTATTATTGTTGTATTGTAATTTATTCATTGTGCTTTTGCATTATTATTGTACCTTCATCTTTAGTTAAAGCATCGGGACGATGTCTTTCTTTAGAGGGGGGCAATGCCACGTTCCATTTCCCAAGTTTTTGTTATCGTCCCAAAACACCACACGATTCTCAGCGCAAACCACGCCTGCAGTTTTCGAGAATGTTCCGGACTGTAGTAGATCATTTCGATAAGATCACGCCCACTGTGTGAACGGTACAGATTGTGCTGGAACTTACGCCACCGCCAGCGATGACGCTAGAACATTCGATGGCAAGAGTATAAATGCCGACGCGCTTCGCCGCTTGTAAGTTGTTGATCGAAGGCTGACGCTCCGTTCGCCGCTATCAGTCCGAGACTGCTATCTGTGCGAGACTGCTGCTGTAATTATACTTTCCGTTTACATGGCACAGGTTCGTCCAAATAAACAGTTAAATCCCAACACGAAGTCTCCTGTCTTTGGCCACGTCACGACCCCGTGACAATATAAACAATCATTGGAGCTATGATATCAGCTACGTAGTTTAGCGGAGTTGCCTTGATCTCATCAAAGCCAGCGGCTACGTTATTTTTAATCTGATTTATCAATTGTATTATTTCCTCTGATGACTGATTGATTGATTGATTTGTGGGGTTTAACGTCCCAAAACCACTATTTGATTATGAGAGACGCCGTAGTGGGGGTCCAGAAATTTGGACCACCTAGGGTTTTTAACGTGCACCCAAATCTGAGTACATGGGCCTACAACATTTCCGCCTCCATCGGAAATGCAGCCGCCAGAGCCGAGATTTGATCCTGCGACCTGCGGGTCAGCAGCCGAGTACCTTAGCCACTAGACCACCGTGGCGGGCCTTCCTCTGATGTCACTGGGGATAGTGACGGAGTTTATAAGCCCACACTCTTTTAATGTAACACTGGGAGCTATATTGCTATCGTTTTTATATTCTGCACTGGTGACAAAGTAATCATTCATCTTATTCGCTCAGATAGGGTGCCTGCATTAGTGTGAAACATAGAGGTGGTGGCTCTTTTTTCTCTGACATTAGATTCTTAACCTCGTCCCACACCTTCCTAGAGTCATTTTTATTTTCGTAAAACTTTTCATAATATGTTCCCTCGCACGCTTTAAGTCGGTGTTCAACCTATTTCGGTATTTTTTCAAACTCTGACAAGGCGTCCAGTTCCGTGACCGAACAAATGTGTGGTACATTTTATTTTTTGTTTTAATAATTTTCAATTGCTTTTCATCAATCCACGGCTTCCTTGCACGTTTGGGTTTTGGTTTTCGCAAGGTCATTGGAAATGCTTGAATATAACATCGTCTAAGTTTTTCGAAAAATGCCTCGTGCTGCATTCGGATTTTTTTTTCTCAAACACGCATGCACAATCGACTGACTGAATATGTGAGCGAAACACTTCCAAGCCTGCAGCACTAATGCTGCGAGATAAGGCTTCCACTGTGGTTTTGCGTTTGACTTGCATATTTGGCAGTAAACAAAAAATTGGTAAATGGTCGCTTACGTCAGCCGTTAGCAGTCCAGAAGAACAGTCTCGGGAATGAACGTTTGTGACACATATGCCGAGGGAAGTTGCACTTTTTTCTGTTAGCCTTGTGGCTTCCGTGATAAGATTAGTGCATGCAAAGGAGTGTATGATTTCAATTAACTTTTTAGCTGCAGTGTTACTCGATAACATATCTATGTTGACGTCCCCCATTATTACAAAATGCATTGAAAATCGACACAGAAAAGAAAGCATGCGCTCTATATACTCAAAAAGTCTATTTTGTTGCCCATTGGTGGCCGATATATTACTAACTAATAATTTCTGTAAACGAACCGACATACATTAAACGCTGTTTATTACTGAACACTCAGAAATAATTGCATGCCTTAATGACGTTTTAACGTAAATTGCTATGCCACCACCTCTACCGCTTGACCACACGAAACCATTATATGAGCAACCGTGGAACATGGCGGTTTTTCCATTTCTGTTAGCCAGGATTTTGTGTACATCAGAATATCAAAGCTGTGGGTGATCGAGGCATACAAGTCACTAAATTGTTGCTCTTCATTTCTAATACAACTCGTGTTAGGTGTAGGATATATAACGGTTTAGAATCACATGAAAGTTTCGTTAAAAGTGGCAACATCGTAATAGCTACATGCTTCAGGTCTGTCCATTACATATCCGGCACTCTACAAGACACCCAGAAGACCGGCACTACGTTCCTTCGTTCATCTTTTCAGTGTCGCCAATGCATGCAATCCTCAACACTGGTGAGTTTTCATCTTACCTTGCAAACACTGCCTCATGCAGTCCAGACGAATTTCTATCGCAGTTTCTTCTTTTATACTGTGGCACCGAGAAGTTGCTTGCCATAGCGGGTTAAGTGTTCATTCATATAAACTCTGGAAGAGATTGAAATCCAAGTTGCTTTGCATCTAATTTTGATTTCTTCGCTTTGCTGAGGAAAGCATTTCTCTTTGTTTTACGGATTGAACCGGACTATTATGTATGATTCGTCGTGTCGAGCAGTAGGCACACGGTGACAAACATCAATGTCAGCTTCCGTTGCTTCCTCCTGTATGACTACACCAATTTGTTTCATTATAGCGACGGTTCGCCTTCAAGCGGAATGCATTAATCTCAACATTGTTGGAACGCTGATATTGTTCCAGCTCTTCTAGTTTGTTTGTCAGTTTCATTTTTGGGCACGAAGTTCTTTGTTTTCTTTCAATACTTCCTGTAACTGCTTCGTGATTTCCCCAATGCCCTCAAATTTTTCTTTTAAGCCTCTGATTTCTAACCTAAGTTCACGCTTGAAATCTTCGAAGGCCTTTGTCATTTCTTTAGCCATTGCAACAGCAAACCAACAATAAAACAAACAGTACCAACAGTAAAACAAACAGTAAAGCCAACTGCAATGACTATGCAAACAAAACAAGTGACAAATTGTTCGGCAGCAGTGCACACTTCTAAAGCATAACAGGATTTTTCAAGAATGCTGCCTACCTATAAAAGCAAGCGCAATATTTAGGTGCTACTCAGGCGCGCACCACTGCCGAACTGTGTCGAATTCTCGTTGCGCTGGCCCTTTTTAAGCCGTCGGCACTTCAGGCAGTCCTCGCAAATGTGGGCGTTGCTCGTCTTCCACGCGCTAACACAGCTAATGCGGCAATACTCTGGGCTCGTCACGTAAATTCGTCTATCTGGGCTGGGCAGCAGCAGTTCCCCTTGTAGGTCCGACAGCACTGTAAAAGCAAGCGCAATATTTAGGTGCTGCTCAGGCGCGCACTGCTGCCGAACTGTGTCGAATTCTCGTTGCGCTGGCCCTTTTTGAGCCGTCGGCGCTTCAGACAGTCCTCACAAATGTGGGCGTTGCCTCGTCTTCCACGCGCCAACACAGCTGATGCAGGCAATACTCTAGGCTCGTCGCGTAAATTCGTCTTATCTGGACTGGGCTCAGCAGTTTCCCTCGTAGGTCCGACAGCACTTTTCAGGCTGTTGTTTCAGGAGGCACACCACAGAAGCCACTTAAGTGGACACGCCGGTAGCGGAGGCGGCAAATTCGCCCGGCTGTGCAAGGACGAAATATGCGTGGGGCAAGCCGACGCACTGCTGCTACACCTTTCATTAATTGCCGTCTTTTCGGCTATCTTCACCAAAGTGAGAATTTTCGTGGTGCAAGTCCTTGTAGAGGCTGCGAATTTAACTGAATTAGCAGAATTTAGCTGAATTTAGTGGAATTAGCAGAATTTAGCTGAATTTTGCAAATTTAGCACATGCGAGTATATTCTGCATGTGCGTCTTTTACTAGAAAAGGCCAACATAAGTGATTTTAAGGACCGTGGCGCTGATAACGCTGCGCTTACCATAACGTTTGCACGAAAAGGCGAGTGTTTCCAACGCTTTCCTAAGACGAGACGGCGTGGCACCTACCTGTCGCCTTGCATTCTACACCTATCACCTCTGAAATGGGCGCGCACACCTGTCTCAGAGCCACGCGCTTTGTTTCCAAGAAAATTGCCAGATGGCGCTCGTGTCTCACGTGGACGTGACTTGATGCGCTAGTTCACCTCCGCTGCATGCTCGACGTGCTCTAACGCAGCGCCTCTAGAATATCATTCACCAATTTATTGCACAGAACATCAAACAAATGTTTTGTCCACTCTCTCCACACGCAAGACTATCATCTTTCGACGACATTTGCAGCTTAACATGCAGATACGGGACAGATTTTTTATCACTCGCCATAGTGGTCTAGCGGCTAAGGCATCGGCTGCTGACCCGCAGGTGCGGGACCGAATCCCGGCCGTGGAAGCAGCATTTTTGATGGAGGCGAAAATGCTTGAGACCCGTGTGCCTAGATTTAGATGCACGTTAGGAAACCCCAGGTTGTCGAAATTTGCGCAGCCCTCCACTACGGCGTGCCTCATATTTATATGGTGTTTTGGGTCGTCAAGGCTTTTCTGGACTTTTCGTTGCAATTGTGGGGCATATTGTCCCGTACGTTGCGGTAATGGATGTACAACCTCACGAGGTGACGTCCGACTCTGGTTCGACCACGGCCACTACCTCGAAGAAGCGAGGAAACACATCCAGTGAGAGCGATGACCCTGAGCTGTACTCCGCATTTTGCGACGAGTCCTCAGACGACGGCTTTTAACCTGTCATGCACCGCAAAGCCAAGCGACGGATCATCAATCCATCACCAGTGTCAAGTACAGTCACCGTGAAAACGGCGCCCCAGCGATGGCCCCATTCCATCCTGTTCGTGCCAAAGAACGCTACCGAAAGCCTGCGTGTTCTGAACAGGCAAGCGCTTTCGCTCTATTTTGAAAACACTGTGCCGAACGAGATTGAATACATACGGCTTAATACAAGAAGGAACATCCTGGCTGTCGATGTGCTGCACCCGAGTGCGCTGAGCACGCTGCAGCAAGTAACACAACTGGGAAACATTGCAGTTAGGTCCATCATACCAGCTGATTGTGCGACCACATCAGGAGTCATTTACGACATTAACACGGAAATCCCAAACGCAGACCTTCCAATACTTATGAAACCAGCGAGTCAAGACAACGTCATTGTCAGCGTTGGACGGCTTGGAAACACACGCTGTGTGAGAGTAACGTTCAAAGGTGACTGTCTTCTCGCATACGTAAAGGTTGGCCACTTTCGTCAACAAGTTCGACCGTTCACTCCTAAACCCGTGCAATGCTTCAGTTGTCAGAAGATCAGCCATGTAAAGGGTGTTTGCAGGAGCTCCGCAGTGTGGCCCCGGCGCGCCGAACCACACGCGGAAAACCACTGTAGCGCTACCATACTGAAGTGTCCTAACTGTCAGTGTGCTCACAAGGCTTCTTAGAAACAAAGTCCGCACATAAAGAATTTTCTATTCTGAAGCAAATGGTACGAGACAGCTCAACTCACGAAGAAGCTGCGGAGAAAATCAGGCGAAGATCTTCGAAGGTCTTCCGTCGAAGGTCTTCACGTCGGACAGCGCCAACTTCAGGCAATAAGTCGACGCATCAAGAAAGATCGCCAGCTGCAGTTTACAGCACGGCAAACACAGACGTTAGAAAAGAGCCAAGGGGCGGACAAGTCTCTACAGAAGAGTGGCCTCCACTTTTGCGGGCACAACGCTCAGAAGAGCCGCAGCAGAAGCCGTCTTCTTCAGGGCAAGCTGCTGCAATGGAGGAGTTGCGGAGCACAGATCAGCAAGTGATAGCTCTTTTGCGACCCTTAATTAACGCCATCCGCTTGTTAAGCAACATGCACACACTGTCAGCAAGAAGTGCATTGCAATTACTGGACGCTTTGAGTCCAGTACTCGCAGCGCTTGAGTAAATAATGGCTCACCAGCCACTGTTTTTCAGAGAAGAGGTCCCAAAGGCAGTGATTATTCAATGGAATGCGCGGGGACTGAGGTCACGCATCGCCGATTTACGTCGGTTCGTGTACACCAATAAGTTCCCCATCATTGTCATCTGCGAGCCAAATTTGCAGAAAGAAATCAGACTTTCTCGTATTGAGCCATTCATGTCGTCTACAACTGTGGACAATAGCAAAGTTCTGATGTTTATTCGCCGCGACCTCACCTACATTCATCATCCGGTGTCACCCCACGACGACAATCAATATATAAGTATAACAGTGAAAAGGAGACTTTCCATCCCGGTTGTGGGTGCCTACCTCTCTCCGTCAAGCCGTTTCGACCATACAAGACTACAAAGTATCCTGTCAGCAACTTCTCACCTATGCACTAAAATTGGCGACTTCAATGCCCATCATACAATCTGGGAAAGTTCGAAGACCAACGTTAAAGGAAGAAAGTTGGTGACCTTTGCCTCCGACAACCAACTTTTCTTGCAGAATGATGGCAGTCCAACGTTCCTACGTGGTTCAAGGTATAGCAGCTGCCTTGACCTGGCCTTTGTCTCACGAGGCCTCGTCAGGCATGCTGAGTGGTTTCCAGACATAGAAACGCATGGAAGTGACCACTTTCCCCCTTACGTCAAAATCGAAGGATTGTCCTATGTTAAGATACGCGATAGTGTTCAGAGAGTAGACTGGTTGAAATTCCAGTCTCGCATGGAAGAGCAATGTGAAGCAAACATATCCCTCGACATAGAAGAGATCAATAAAAGTACAATACACGATACTACGTGTACCTTCACCTGCTCTCCCAAAGTAACGGAATTAGACATCGAGCTAGAACGACTTCGAACAATCCGATGGCGTGGTGAACGAAGATACCGACGCGCGGGGCATTAGACGACTCACGGATTGCTTGACGTATACAAAAGAAGACTCAGCGCCGGTTAAATAAACTCGAGTCACAACGTTGGACTGCTTTTTGTGAGTCACTTGACCCACGAAAACCTTTATCCCAATTGTGAAAGATGGTACGAGGTCTCCGCACAAAACCCACTCAGTGGTCACCATTCAGGGCTCTCGCACTTTCTGAACAGAGACGCGGCATTGACGTGGCAGAAGACTTCTGTGCCAGAGTATCTGGGCCACTCGCAGTGCCCAATAGCCTATTGCCCTCGACTAACTGTCCACAAACACTGGAATTCCGCATGGATATGCCTTTTTCCATCGTGGAGTTCAGAGCAGCACTAGCTTTGTGTGGAGGCACGTCGGCACCAGGGCCCGATATGATTTCTTACAGGGCCTTGTGTCATCTTGGTGAACGCGCGAGAATCTTCCTTTTGGAGTTGTACAACAAATCCTGGCAAGATGGAACGCTCCCGACAAGCTGGAAGACAAGTCGCCTAGTTCCACTTCTGAAGCCAGGCAAGTCACCGTTGGAGCTCTCATCTTATGGTCTGATCGCATTGGCCATTTCTGTAGGCAAAGTGATCCTGGGACGCCTGGAGTGGTTCTTGGAATGTAACAACATTTACCCAAATGCCATGGCAGGATTTAGGTGTGGTCGAGCATCGATTGACAACATAGTCGACCTGGTCACTGGTGTCCAACACAAGAAAGGCCGTAAGCGTCTCTGCGCATCTTTGTTCCTAGACGTCAAAGGGTCGTATGACAACGTTACGCATGAAGCTGTTCTCACCGCTCTCGAAGATATAGGAGTAGGTGGTCGGATGTATCGCTGGATACGTAGTTATTTGTCAATGCGATCCTTCTTTGTGAGCACTGAAGACAGTCCAACCTCTCCACATTACAGCCACCGTGGCGTCCCCCAGGGTGGCGTACTCAGCCCTGTGCTGTTCAATCTTACGTTAATTGCGCTCACTGAGCATCTGCCAAACACGGTCAGGCTATCAATGTACGCAGATGATATTTGCGTTTGGGCATCGGCTGTAACACGCCTGCAGTTACGAGGGAGAATTCAAAAAGCTGCCACTGAAACATTACGCTACCTCCGAAATCGAGGCTTGGAAATTTCTTCCGAGAAATGCACCCTCGTAGCTTTTACACGAAAGCCTTTGGACAAGTACACTATAAGCATCAATGGTCAAACTGTACCATACGTTCGATCGCACAAGTTTTTGGGCGTCATAATTGACAGCAATCTATCATGGAGCGATCACGTTTCGTACACGAAGAAACGGTTAATGGACATCTGTAATATACTGAAGTTCTTTGCAGGGAAGACTTGGGGAATGTCTCCCAGTGCAATGCTACAGCTGTAGAGAGTACTTTTTCTTGGTTTCCTGTGGTATGGTTTACCGGCGTTGACCAAAGCGAACAAAACAAGCCTTCGAACGCTACAGAGCCTTCGAACGCTACAGGCACTCCGGATTTGCCTCGGCTTGCCTCGTAGTGCGTCGACAATGGCCACTATAGCTATCGCCGGTGACCACCTCATCACGACACATATCAACGTTGAGGCACTCAGGACACATATAAGGCATATTGCTCAAACACCCTGCCATCACCTAGGCACTTAACCAGCAGACAGACCACGTTAATCATTTTGCCAAACAGTCACCACATATCGCGATTCTTTGCCAACATGCTTCACACCCGCCGCTAGGCCTTCGACTTCTCCCTGGTGCCTGACTCAGGCTAACATCAGGCTAACTATACCTGGCACCTAGAAAAAAAGCAGATATGTCGTCACCTGCTCTTAGACAGCTTGCTCTGCTCTTGTTATACGAGACGTATCAAAGCTGTATACACGTATACACCGACGGCTCTGTTCTACAGAAGAGTTCAACGGCATCATTTGTTATACCGATGAAAAACACGACAAGAAAATTGAAGACCTCCCACCTTCCGACATCAACGGGAGCAGAGCTCACAGCTCTTCGTGCCGCATTGCAATTCATAGGCGATCGACAGTCACAAAAATGGACAATTTTCAGTAATTCAAAGGCGGCACTGCAATCCCTTCTATCACCTTTACGCCATGGCCCATATGAACAGCTGGTATTTGAGATTGCAGAAAATACTCACCAACTCATTGAGAAAGGTCACAAAATAGCCTTTCAATGGCTTCCAAGACATTGTGAAATATTTGGCAATGAACGGGCCGATCGAGCTGCCTGTTCTGCCCATACTGAAAGCGATGAAATATCAATTCCGCTTTCCAGAACTGATGCTGCGCGGAAACCCCGCATGCTTGCTCGGAAGCGCACCACGTCACAATGAAACGAGTTACATTTCATCAATACACAGTTAGGTACATTACACCCAACTCTCAGTCTTCGAATTCCTCCGGAATTACGCCGACGAGACGCTACTATGCTGTGCAGATTATGTTTGGGCGTCGCATTTACCAATGCGTACGCGTTCCGCATAGAAATGGCTGACACTGCTGCATGCGACCATTGTAGCAGTGATGAAACGACTTGGCACATTCTGTGTGTATACCCACAATACTTCTCGCAAAGTCCGTCACTCTGCAAGGCACTACATGAACTGGACAACCAGCCTCTTTCGGAAGAAAAAAATCCTGCGCTGCTGAAAGGACTTTATGTCGCAGAAGAAGGCTGTGAAGGTGCTCCTGCGCTTCTTGCGTTCAACCAGCCTGTCGAAACGACTATGACATGAATTCCCTGAATGTGTGCGCATGTGGTTTTTTTCTGATTTATTCTATATCTCTCTATATCTATCCTCTTTCCGACCCTTTTCCCTACTCCCGTACAGGATAGCAAACCAGTTCGTCTAGGTTAACCTCCCTGTATCTTCCTTTTATTTATTTCTCTCTCTCTCTCTCGATGTGGAGATGACCCTTGAATTGGTTCTTTGCCTCGGAGGTAACTGTTCCTGGCCACGTCTTCCAGGCGTAATAAAGGCGTGTAAAGGACTAGGTCACAAGTAGTGGAGGTTGCTCCTCGATTCCCCGTTCCCGCTCACCCACTTTACCTACTGGAGTTTCGCTCAGGTCACCGTTTGGGCTACGTGTCCACCAGCATGCCGCAGGACGAATCTTCAGGCGCTTTTTCCTTTACTCCTACGGCTACGACTGCCGCAGCTACTCACTCTTGGATCGTCAGTGGACCCATTCGCAAGCCCCCTGTAGTTGCTGGACTCCGAAATGAGGATGTGGACGAATGTATACACCAATATGACAGTAAGCGTAGCGAACAGTTGGGATGGTCCGCACAAGCTCCACTACGTCTGCTTCTATCTTACTGGTGAGGGGAAGACTTGGTTTTTTAACCACAAGATCGACTTTCCCAACTAAAACGTCTTCAAAGAACATCTGCGACAAGTTGTCGCTACTGTGGCAGTTCGAGATAGTCTGGCGAAAACAACACTTTGATGGTTACACACAACAACTAGGCGAGTCTTATAGCTGGTATATTGAGGGTGTTTTCCTTCTCCCTGCCGACGCGTAAACGCCTCCATAACCGAGTCAGACAAAGTGCGCCATCTGCACAAAGGCATAGTTCCTGTCGCCTCCATTGCTTTGGTCGTAAAGGACCCAAGTACCATTGCTGGCATTCTAGCTGTGTGCCAGCGCTTGGACGAGACGAGCTCAAATCCGCACGGCTGCAGCTGGACAACTCTCTTGCAGCCATCTCTGACTACCCTACTGCCGACCCCTCCTTACGAGCCATGATCCGCACCATGATACGAGAGGAACTGCTGTCGCTCGAACTTCAAGCACGTCAGTTTCCTTCTGACACCTCCAGTGCAAATTTACGGGACGTCGTCAAGGAGGAGTTGGTAGCTATGACTGGTTATGCGTACACAGACTCTCACGTCTCTAAAGCCCCACTGACTTACGCGTAAGTCGCCGCAGTTACTCCAGCCTTCGTTCCACCAATATTGCCGACGACGACGCCAGCCCATCTGGCGTCCCTGGCACCCAGCACGCAAAACCAGCCTTACTATGCACGACCGGCGCCAGCACACCTGGCTTCCTTAGTCCCCAGCCCGAACATCCAACCCTACCATCAATCATGGCACCCGAGGAGACCTACATGCTACTTTTGCGGATATCGTGGACACATCGCATCTGTCGCAAGCGTCAGCGAGACGAGCGTCATGGATTTGACACATACGAACGGGATGACTATGCCACAGCAAACACTTTCCAGCACCGTCTTTACGCTACACTTGATGGTCGTTCTTCCTTGCCATCAATAACTCCTGACATGGCTCTTCGCTAGCGTGGTGCCAGGCATCGCTCGTGGTCCCTCCCCGTCGCTATACGTCGCCACTTCGACCAGCCTCAAAGTTCGCTGACCGTCGCCCGGAAACTGAATTACGCAGCTTCTGGAGGAAAAGCTGCATTTAGCTAAGTAAAAGAATTCCTCCAGAACATCCTCATATTATGATGTCTGTTTCGGTGGAAGGCATAGAAGTGGAAGCATTAATAGACACTGGTGCTAGTTCCTCAGTCATTCACAGAGAGTTGTGTGCGCGCCTCCGCAAAGTTACTACGCCCTGCGATGGATCTACGTTGCTTGCTGCTCAAGCGGACGCCATCGGACGTTATTTCATGTGCACTGTTCGTGTCTACACTGATGATATTCTCCATTATGTGCAATTTGCAGTGCTTAGTTCCTGTACTCAACAGCTAACATTAGGATGGGACTTTCGTTCAACGGGGTCTGTGTCCTACGCATGAACGATACCACCTATTCGCTCACGCAGATGACGCTCTATGCTGAAGAAGACACTCAGCTACCTCCGACAGCCAGCGAATTGTTACAATTCTGACTGATGTTATTGACTAAGGTGATGTGCTCGTACAACCTTTCGTACTGAATGTCACCAGAGGAATATCATTCGCATCAGGTCTGATACTTTTCAACGATGACTTCGCAGTGGTTTGCACAACAAAGCCGCCGCTCTCGGAATTGTGGTTTCGAAAGTCTTAACGAAGGTTTGCGTCACTACACCGGAGCCTTTCTCTGTGGTAACTTTTCAAGACGCTTCTCCTGAAGATCTCCTTGTTGCACGTTTCCCATCCACCTCCACTCTCAAAACCACCATCAGATCTTACCTGAACCCTTCGCAGACCCAAGAACTCTTTGCCTTGCTGACTTAGCACGAAGGTTTGTTTGATGTCAATTCACATCTATTGGCACAGGCGTGTGTCACCACGCATCGCATTGACACTGAGGGTACGTGAATCGTTCGTCGTCGGTCGTATCGCGTATCAGTTGCTGAGCGCAAGGTTATTGAAGAGAACGTTGACATGTTGAAACGGAACATAATGTGCCCTACCGCTAGCCCTTGGTCATCACCTGTCGTCTTAGTTTGAAAAAAAGACGGTTCTGTGCGCTTCTGCGTAGATTACCGGGCGCTAAACAAGACCACGTGCAAGGATGTACACCCTATTGCGCGTATTGATGACGCCTTGGATTCGCTGCAACGAGCTCAATACTTCTCGAGTCTCCATCTACGTTCGGCATACTGGCAGATATCTATGCATGAGGACAATAAAAAAAGGCGGCATTTTCGACACTAGACGGACTTTACGAGTTCAATGTAACGCCCTTTGGCTTCTACAACACCCCAGCAACAATCGAATGCATGATTGAAACCATTTTGTGTGGCCTGAAGTGGAAAACTTGCCTGTGCTTTTTGGTTGACATCACTGTTTTCTCGTCAACCTTCTCTGAACACCTACACCGTTCAGACAAAGACCTCATGTGCCTTGGTACGGCAATCCTTCAGCTGAACACGAAAAAGTGCTGTTTTGCCAGCAAGACAGTTAATGTCTGAGGCCACATTGTGATGGATGGCAATCGTCGTAATCATGCTAAAATATCGGCAGTTCTTCTATTTCCTCGTCCTAAAAGGACCAAGGGCTTACGCAGCTTTCTCGGCCTGGCTTCATAGTTCCGCTGATTCATACGAGACTTTGCCTGAAAAGCGGGAGCTTTGCACAAATTACTCGGTTTCGGTGTTCGCTTTGAGTGGTCTCCTGCCTGCGAATTAGTGATTAGCCATCTGAAAAACGCCCTCACATCTGAACCAGTACTTCGTCATTTCGATGAAACAGCACCCACACTCCTGCATACTGACGCTAGTGACCCCGGACTCGGAGGTATTCTACTGGAGTGCGAAGAATCATCTCATGAAAGGGTCGTTGCGTATGCAAGTGATGTCCTGACTAACACCGAGATGAAATACACCATTACTGAACAGGAGTGATTAGCTGTCGTGTGGTCGGTGCAGAAATTTTGACCTTAACTATATGGCCGCCATTTTACCATAGTTACAGATCATCATGTCTTATGTTGGCTTTCCACACTCAAGAATTTGTCAGGACGCCTGTGTCATGGATACGTCTTCAAGAGTACGACTTTACCATTACCTACAAGTGCGGCAAAAAGCACCAGGACACAGATGCGCTTTCTCGCTGTCCACTTCCTACTGCGCCATCCACTGCTTCCGCTGTTTCAGCGCTGAACGCTTGGGTAGTCCTTCCGCATCTGTTTCATCTGTAGCCGTCATTGACAAGATCTCACTTGACGACCACAGCTTTATCATAACGCTTCAACTTGCTGACCCTTATTGTAGACGCATCCTAGATCGCCTTCAGGGGAAATCACGACCGCCTAATGCCCGCCTTCGGCGACAACTCAGGTATTTCAAGCTGGATAACTGCGTTCTTCACCATCAGATCTATCACCCGGATGGTCAACGCTGGGTGCCCGTTCTGCCTCGTTCTCTTCGAGCCGATATTTTTAAGGCCTATCACGATGACCTGACTGCTGATCTCTTCGGTTTCTAGAAAACGTAGGATCGCATTAAAAGTCATTTTTACTGGCCAGAAACGTCCGCCAGCACAGCAAAGTACGTCGCCTCTTGCAACCTTTGTCAACGCCGAAAGCTTCTGACATCACCTCAATGCGGAGAGCTACAGCCACTTCCATGTTCGTCGGCACCATTTGAAATTGTTGGCATCGATCTATATGGTTTCCCTCCCACGACTCCGAGTGGCCATCGATGGATGGTGACAGCTGTCGACCACTTTACTAGATTTAAATTGTGAAAAGATCCGCTATCTTCTACCACCCAAACGCAATGATATGCCAGTTGACATGCGGTTGTTAATAAACATGCTAAGTTTATGAAAAACTCGCATGCTGGACAGGCATGTGGAACCAATGTTGTTTTTACGCTGCCACTTTGTACAAATTGCTGTGCAGCTGAAAGAATTTTATGACTACCTAAACTTTCAGACGGGCTAGTACACAGAGTTCGTGAGGTGTGCTGCTACCGATGCCCCTTAAGATACTGCCCCGCCGTGGTGGTCTTGTGGCTAAGATACTCGGCTGCTGACCCGCAGGGCACGGGGTTGAATCCCGGTTGCGGCGGCTTCAATTCCGATGGAGGCAGAAATGTTGTAGGCAACGTGTGCTAAGGTTTAGGTGCACGTTGAAGAACCCCAGACGGTCAAAATTTTCGGAGTCCTTCACTACGGTGTCTCTCATAATCATATGGCGGTTTCGGGACGTTAAACCCCACATATCAATCAATGCGTATTGCGACCGCGAGAAATTAATACCTCCCTAGAAGACATAGCGCAAGCTTTAGAACGCCGTTTCACTGCTAATCTTCCGGGTATTCGGCCCATGCTGGGACACTTGCATGATTTGCAGAAGTTTATTTAGCTGAACTGAGTCAGACAGTATTATGCTTACCGAGGACAGCTCCCGGACCAGATAGAAATACAAACTCTATACGAAATTGTTTACTCCAGGAATCGCAAAATATTTTGCTAGAAGTAGTGAATTATTCGTTAGAGAACGCATGGATACCTCCGGAATGGAAACCTGCCAAAATTATACTGTTGCTCAAAATGAAAATGAAGAATACATGTTCGATAACATAAAGCCAATCGCACTGGCATCAAACTTGGTGAAATCGCTTGAGAGAATCATCAATACACAAATAATGAACTTATTACAGTGAGGTTAATTCTAAGCTCCTGTCAAATTGGGTTGCGTGGTGGTTCAATTTAGGATGCCCACGTTGATTTAGAAACTCGGCTTCAATTGGCTCGGCTAAATACCATATATGCAGTTTTAGCTACCTTACACATCGCTAAAGCATATGATACCATGGAGTACTGTATTTTGATAGATCGTATACAATACCTTAATTTTCTATTATACATAGTAGCGTGGGTTCACAATTTTTGGCAGGCAGGAAATTTTATTGTTTTAAAGATGGGTTTTCATCATCTACTACTACTCATACACAAACGAGGGGTATACCGCGAAGCTCAGTGCTTTCCCCGGTGCTATTTAGTTCACTAATCAGCACCATTCAACGTAAACAGGATATAACTTATGTTTATGCAGGCGATATTGCGTTTTTTGTAATGACAGAAAACATTGAGATCCTATGGAAACGGCTGCAGACTTACCTCAATATATTGCAAAGCTGGCTCGATGGCAACTGCTTTCTACTTGATACGAGTAAATGTGCCCTCCTTGTTTTCCCGCTTCAATACCCTGTGCACGTCTCTCTGCCTTACCATCATGAGCATATATCACAGGTGGAATCTGTCAAATACCTTGGAGTAATTTATCACACATCGCTTAACTGGCGACCTCATATCGTATATATCGCCGAAAAAGGTGCGCGGGTCATTGCCATATTACGTAAGCTAAGCAACTACCGCATAGGTATGAGAAGAGACAAATTGGTAATGATATATCGCATGTACGTTCGTCATATTGTCATGGGGTCGTGACGTGGCCGAAGACAGAAGACTTCGTGTTGCAATTTAACTGTTTATTTGGGCGAACCTGTGCCCGGTAAACGGGAAGTCCAATTACAGCAGCAGTCTCGCACAGAGAGCAGTCTCGGACTGATAGCGGCGAACGGAGCGTCGGCCTTCGATCAACAACTGACAAGCGGCGAAGCGCGTCGGAATTTATACTCTTGCCGTCGAATGTTTTAGCGTTATCGCTGGCGGTGGCGTAGGTTCCAGATAAATCTGTACCGTTCGCACAGTGGGCGTGATCTTATTGAAATGATCTACTACAGTCCGGAACCTTCTCGAAAACTGCCGGCGCGGTTTGCGCTGAGAATCATGTGGTGTTTTGGGACGATAACAGAAACTTGGGAAATGGAACGTGGCATTCCCTCCTCTGATAAAGGTACAATATAATGCAAGAAAGTACAATGAATAAATTACGATACAACAATAATACAAAAAACACTGTTTCAATTTGTTAACGCGCATGAAACGGCTTGAGGCGCGCGACATGGACGACTTCAGGTCGGGATCGGCGTCGCTGAGAGTTCGTGATGCCATTGGGGACAACCTCGTAATCAAGTGGGCCGAGACGTCGAACCACCTTTTACGGTCCGAAGTACAATCGCAGAAGCTTTTCACTTAGTCCACGTCGGCGTATCGGCGTCCGCACCCAAACACGTTCACCAGGCTGGTATTCCACGAAGCGTCGTCGAAGGTTGTAACGTTGGCTGTCGGTCGTCTGTTGATTCTTGATACAGAGACGCACAAGTTGTCGGGATTCTTCGGCGCGTTGAAGGTACTCGCTCACATCGAGGTTTTCTTCGTCGGTGACGTCAGATAACATGGCATAGAGCGTCTTTGCCGGGCTCCTTCCGTAAACCAATTTGTATGGAGATATCTGCGTCGTCTCCTGCACCACCGTGTTGTATGCGAAGGTCACATACGGAAGAATGGCGTCCCACGTCATGTGTTCGACATCGACGTACATTGACAGCATGTCGGCGATGGTCTTGTTAAGCCGCTCGGTGAGGCCGGTGGTCTATGGGTGGTACGCTGTCGTCCGGCGGTGGTTTGTTTGGCTGTGCGCCAAGATCGCTTGAGTTAAGTCGGCAGTGAATGCCGTTTCTCTGTCGGTGATAACGACCTCCGGGGCGCCATGACGTAGGACGATATTTTTAACGAAGAACTTAGCTACCTCGGATGCACTGCCTTTTGGCAGGGCTTTTGTCTTGGCGTAGCGGGTGAGGTAGTAAGTAGCTACCACGATCCACTTGTTTCCGAAAGCCGACATCGGGAACGGCCTCAGTAGGTCCATACCAATCTGCTGGAAAGGTCGGCAAGGTAGATCAATTGACTGCAGAAGTCCCGCTGGCCTTGTCGGCAGTGTCTTGCGTCGCTGACAGTCCCGGCATGTCGTCACATAACGAGTGATGTCGGTGGTAAGACGTGGCCAGTAGTACCTTTCTTGTATCCTCGCGAGCTTGCAAGAAACAACGAGGTGCCCTGCCGTCGGATCGTCGAGCAGGGCCTGCAGGAGTTCTGGTCGCAGAGCTGAAGGCACCACAAGGAGGTACTTAGCTCGAAGCGGTGAAAAGTTTTTCTCTTGTAGAAGATCGTTTCGTAGAAAGAACGACGCAAGTGCGCACTTGAATATCTTCGGGACTTCGGCGGTCCTGCCTTCGAGGTATTCTATCAGGACCTTAAGTTCCGTGTCGGCCCGCTGTCGTTCAGCGAAGTCATCGGTAGTTATCGTTCCCAAGAAGTAGTCGTCATCCGGGTCGTCGGGTAGCGGTTGGTCGACATGCGCACGAGAGAGACAGTCGGCGTCGGAGTGTTTTTTGCCGGACTTGTAAATGACAGTAATGCCATATTCTTGAAGTCTCAGGCTCCATCGTGCGAGGCGACCTGAAGGGTCCTTCAAGGTGGCTAGCCAACACAAGGCGTGGTGGTCGCTCACAACTTTGAAGGGCCTGCCGTAGAGGTAGGGGTGAAATTTCGACGTAGCCCAGATGATGGCGAGGCACTCCTTTTCTGTTGTGGAATAATTTGCTTCTGCTTTGGATAGCGATCGGCTGGCGTAACTAATAACCCTTTCAAGTCCGTCAGCCCTCTGCACAAGAACGGCGCCAAGACCTACGCTGCTTGCGTCAGTGTGTATTTCTGTCTCAACGAATTCGTCGAAATGGGCAAGTAATGGAGGCGTCAGGAGGCGATGTTTAAGCTCTTGGAAAGCGTGTTCCTGTGGCATTTCCCACTTGAACTCCATGTAGGCCTTGGTAATGTTAGTGAGATGAATGGCGATGCGAGCGAAGTTTTTCACGAACCGCCTATAATAGGCGCACAGGCCCCGAAATCGGCGCACGGCTTTCTTGTCAGTGGACGGCGGGAAGTCGGCGATGGCGGCTGTTTTTCGTGGATCGGGACTAACTCCAGGCTTGCTGATAACGTGCCCCAGAAACAAGAGCTCCTCATACGCAAATCTACACTTTTCTGGCTTCAGTGTGAGTCCAGAAGTGTTGATTGCTTGAAGTACACCTTCAAGGCGCCGAAGATGCTCGTTGAAACTCGAGAAAAACACGGCGACGTCGTCCAAGTACACAAGGCAAGTCTGCCACTTCAATCCTGTCAGTACTGCATCCATAATGCCGTGAAAAGTTGCAGCCGTTGAGCAAAGGCCGAAGGGCATCACCTTAAACTCGAAGAGGTCGTCTGGTGTTGTACACGCCGTCTTCTCTCGGTCTCTTTCGTCGACTTCGATTTGCCAATAGCCAGTCTTGAAGTCCATTGACGAAAAGTGCTTGGTATTATGGAGCCGATCAAGTGCGTCGTCTATTCGTGGTAGAGGATACACGTCCTTTCTTGTGATTTTGATCAGGCGGCGATAATCGACGCAGAAACGTAGGGTCCGATTCTTTTTCTTCACTAACACCACGGGGGATGCCCATGGACTCTTGGAGGGCTGGATAATGTCATCCCGCAGCATTTAATCAACTTGTCTCTTCATGGCCTCACGTTCTCGCGTCGAAATCCTGTACGGACTCTGACGGAAAGGTCTGGCATTTTCTTCGGCTATGATGCAATGTTTCGTGAGTGGGGTCTGCCGAATTTTCGATGACGACGAAAAGAAATCTTCGTATTGCAGGAGCAGAGCCTTGAGCTGTTCTTGCTTATCGTTCGGAAGTCTGGGATTGACGTCGAAAGCTATGTGAGGGGCTCGGTTTCTCTGAGCAGGTTCCGCAGAATCGGCGAGGGCGAAAGCACTGGTGGCTTCGACAATTTCTTTGATGTATGCGACCGTTTTTCCTTTGTTCACATGTTTGTCCTCATTGCTGAAATTTGTGAGCATAACCGTTGCTTTGCCTCCCCGCAGCTCTGCAATTCTTCTTGCGACGCAAATATTTCGGGTGACCAACAGATGCTGACTGCCTTCAACCCCTCGTATGAGGAAACGAACTTTTTTCTCCTCAAGCATGTCTGGGTAAGCGTGACGGAATAGACGGGTCATTTATTCCGTTAAAATGGCCGCACTTTCATTTGGTAGCTGAATTCGGGTCTCTAATAAAGCAGCGGCTCTCTCTTTGCGAGCGACGGTCGCGAACGTTTGCAGGAATGCGCCGCATAAAACATCCCACGTTCGGAGCGTGGACTCCCGATTTTCGAGCCAGGCCCTCACGGTGTCTTCCAAATAGAAGAACACACGACGGAGCTTTTCGTCATTGTCCCAGTGGTTGAGGGCGGCCACACGGTCGTATGTTTCAAGCCAGGACTCTGGGTCTTCGAGCGATGACCCATGGAAAATTGGTGGTTCCCTGGGTTGATGCATTACCATCACGGTCTGGGATGCTGCGGTTGTCATTGTCGCTGCAGTCGCGGTCATGGCCTTGGTCTTCCGCGCCTTGTCTTGTAGAAGCCCGTACTCCAGTGGTAGCCCTTGCTGTCGGCGGCTTGTTTGCTGCTCTTGGTTGGCGTCGGTGTCTTCTCCGCGATGTGGGCTGGGTTCACGGCTTGACGGGGGCGTACGGTACATGAACGAAGCAGCCCTTCCACCAGATCTCACGGGGTCGTGACGTGGCCGAAGACAGGAGACTTCGTGTTGGGATTTAACTGTTTATTTGGGCGAACCAGTGCCCGGTAAACGGAAAGTCTAATTACAGCAGCAGTCTCACACAGATAGCAGTCTCGGACTGATAGCGGCGAACGGAGCGTTGGCCTTCGATCAACAACTGACAAGCAGCGAAGCGCGTCGGAATTTATACTCTTGCCGTCGAACATTCTAGCGTTATCGCGGGCGGTGGCATAGGTTCCAGAACAATCTGTACCGTTCGCACAGTGGGAATGATCTTATCGAAATGATCTACTACAGTCTGGAACCTTCTCGAAAACTGCAGGCGCGGTTTGCGCTCAGAATCATGTGGTGTTTTGGGACGATAACAAAAACTTGGGAAATGAAACGTGGCATTGTATTAGAATTCAGTTATGTACTTTTTTCCGGAGCTCCAGCTTTGAAGTTGTGGCCTCTAATTCTTCCGGAAAGAGAAGCTTTGCGCTTATGCCTTGGCCTGCCCGAAACAGTTCCTAACAATGTGTTGTATCTCGAATCCAGGGTCCCTCCGCTTTCTTGTAGAATTCACCTTCTGACTGTTCAATCTTAAGAATTTATCAATGACCATTACGACATTCAGAAAGAGCCTTTATTTCAACCCCGGGATGATTTTTGGTGCTAGATGTCCGCGATTTCACACTACACAAATTATATTTGTGCAAAATTCTTTGGAGCCTCCAAATGTGCGTATATGCGACATTATGCCGAGTCGTGATAATTCACACCCTGTGAAAATTCAATTTGACGACATGTTTCCTAACATTGCCAAATTACTTCCACATAATACTTTGGATGGGTTACTACAACATCACCTGCGCAGTTGTACAACGAACGTTATTATTGCTACAGACGCATCGCAATGTGACCAAAAGTCAGGGGTTGGTATTTTCAGCCCGATTTTAGATTGGATTTATTCCCTTTTACTACTCGATTTCATACCCGTTTTCAGGGCTGAATTTCTGCCATTTGTGCTCGCCTTACGCAAGTTAGATAAAGCCATTACATCAGCGGTCATAATAACAGATTTTATATCTCTCTGTTCGGCACTTTCTGTTGGTGCTTATAATCCAGCAACAAAGGTGTTCTGTGCACTAGTGCCTTCGCGTTTGAGAAAAGTACGATTAGTTTGGGTGCCTGGACATAGAGGTTTATTTCTAAACAAAATCGCCGAATCCTTAGCTAAGTCTTAAATTAGCGAACCGATTCTACCACGCTGTCCATCATTCGCTTATGTGACTGCTGCTAGATTCAACAGACATAAGCTTATGGAAGCCTTTAGAGCTACAGCACTAACAAACTCTACAGAATATCGCCATTTATTATATGCCTGGCGAAGAATCTTTTGCCGCCCTCGTAAGCAAGAAGTGGCTATCACAACGCTGCGTAGTTGGGTACCAAATCTAAATTTCTATAACCACAGGTCTGCTCAGGCACCTTCACCACTGTGCGCGTTCTGTGATGAACTGAAAACGATAGATAGTTTCTGTTACCGGCAGGCGGTTTACCAGATTACGAAAAAAACTTTTAAAAATACCTTTACGTGGTATTGGTATGGACTTATCTGTGCCTGTCATTTTGTCTTTTGGAGCTTCCATTTCTGGGTTCTCTGATGCGACAGTATGCGCGGCCAGCCGGGAGTATATTGATGAAACAAATACGTTGACTAATTAACCCGTTTCATTATCCTAACATGTCCACAAATATACATGTGTATAAAAATCATAATATTGCTCTACTCTAAGAATAAATTTGTTTATGTAAATATTTGTATGCATTACATCAGGCACCACACTTTCCTAGGCTATTGGTAATTTTTCTATTTTATCTGCATTATTCCAAGTTTGAACAATAAGTTTTAAAACCACTCGATTCTTGGCCATTACCCCATAGTAGGTATGCGCCCTGATCAATAGGTGAACAAGAATAACAGCCACCGCCGCTTCGCTTCAGCAATCGCCTTTCGTAATAAAGTAGCGAGACACGACACGACACGTTGGCCACCGTCCCATCTTCTTCTCTCGCTACATTGGTGACCCGAAGAAGACCCCCTTTGCCGAGCGGCCCACTGCCATGCTTCCGCAACTCTTCCCTTCAGTTCCACCGCTTTACCCAGTCTACCTCTGAGCGTGGTTACTGCGCCCCGATGATATTCTCGCGGTCAATCGCATCAAGGCACAGCCGATGATGCACGCTGTCCTGCTAGATGCCCTCCTGGTTGAGCTTTGTCGTCTAGCTATCGTGTTGTCCTCCAGCCCACGACCCTTCGACGACCTCTGCGCTGCGGTGCTCACCTGCTATGGTGAAACCTACCGCCCGCTTCCGGGGAGCCGCGAGTTTCAGGTTTTCCGCTCCGTCCCAGCGAGCGGTACCAGACGGCCCGCAGCCCTACCCTAACAAAGACCTCACTTCCCCGTCTACGAGTTCTTCTACCCTAAATTTGCCCAAAAGGGCATCCATTTCTGCACCCGACCACGCTGACGAGGCAGAAGACACTCGCATTTTCCCTGACTTCGCCACTGAGAGCTGTGTTCCGTTGGCGCCCACGTACAAAGTTTCATTGCAGGTGCCGGCCACATGCACAATTTCCATGACATCAACGGGACGCGACACCTCAGTGCCACCAGACTACACAATGGCTACTTTACCGCAAGACTCGTATACTGGGCCCGAGATATTTTCGCCCATTATTCGACACCCGATCCCGGAGATCTTTCATCAACCTTGGCAATGTGCGCAAACTGCAAGCAGCCACTACCATCTACCTTTACGTATCCCATAGCTGACTTTCCTGCTCGCGAAATGCCACGGCGGAACTTCCGAGCTGCTACAATGACCAAGGACGAGATTACAGATTCACCAAGGGCAGAACAGACAGCACATACCGTACCAACCATGCAGGCGGACATCCACCAGGCTTCCCTGGCGAGCACGGGTGTGCCAGCCAACTCTCCGGTAATGCCCATGCCTTCCGGATCTCATGACCAACCTCCAGAGCCTTGGAAGGGCGACACCACAACGCATAAATGTACCTTGAATGCAGACATGACCCTCGTCACGACCCAAGCGACTACGACCTTTTCGCGGTACATTGGCAGACCAGTCACAGTGGACCTACCTGCCTGCTGTGACTTCCCTGTTCTATTTCGACCATGGCGTTTTCACGCCCGTTGACTCGGTCACCCTCGCCGGCATGTCAGCCACACTGCAACGCTCAGGTGAGTGTTCCATGGACGGCTACGTCTGTGGCAGTACTGCCAGCCCACTGCGCCTTGTCAACAGCCATGTCGTTGCCATGGGCGCTGTTGGAGACGCCACTGCGTCCTTTACATTTCAGTCCTCGGTCGTCCTGGCTTCGTTTCAATGCATAGCACCATCTCGCCAACCTCACCAGCTCAGCCTTTTTCGCGCCCTCCCACGGCTCCCCCTGTGGGTACCTTTGTCAGCCGTGCATGCTCGAAGCACCCGGTGCACTCTCGAGTGATCCCGCCAAGTCATCGTGAAACACATGTGTTTATGGCCACAGAGATCCGGCGCTTTCATCTTCTCCCGCTACGTTTTTTCTAGAGCCGCCCGCCAGAGTTACTGGTTTCCGATAGACCATTATCGTTGACGACCTGGGCTGCCTGCGGACACTTTGACTCGCGTCACGAACCTTCTTGTAGGGGCTCACGCGCCTGGGAGTTTGGACGCTGCCGCCGCCGCCACTCCGCTTCGGCAATCGCCTTTCATAATAAAGTTGCGAGACAACGACACGACCAGGTTGGCCGCCGTCCCGTCTTCCTCTCTCACTATAAGTTTAATCCAAGTGCCATCATGTTTAATCCAATTGCCAGTGGCTTTAATTCAGGTGCCAGTAAGTTTAATCCATTCACAAAAAGCAGAATACGGGGCATAAAACGGCAGTACAACTGAAATGCTGTTGCTACAATATATTGTCACAAAGACACAGGTATGCAGGTACAAAGTAGGGCGTTACTTTCGTAACGCAAGGGCCAGAAAACCGAACACCAGAGCACGCGCACACAGAACTACTTCGTTGCCCTACTCAGAGGCTAGCTACTATAGTTGCCAGCCTACCTTGCGTCCATTCCCCCCTTTCAAGAGCGACCGTCCCGGTCGATTGACTGAGATGCTGGAGGTGGCCATGAAAAAAAAGATCACGTCAACAAAAAAAGACCCCGCTGTAGTGCATAATAAGGAAAAAGTTTGAAGTGTTCATAACTCGCGGGCGTGGTACGGTTCCATCCGTAGTACATTGACTACTGCTGGACGTGGACGTCTTCGGTTTGAACTGGTGTCGGAGCTTTGGGGAACTACCTCGTAAGTCACATCACTGAGGCAGCGCACAACTTCGTAAGGGCCACAGTAGCGTCGCAATAGCTTCTTCGAAAGCCCACAATGTCGAAGTGTGTCCACAACCATACATAGTCCCCTGGTTGATAGTGGACGTTCCTTCGACCTTGGTTGTAACGGTGAGCGTCGATATTTTTCTGCGCGTAAATGCGGTTCCGTGCAAGCGGGCGGGCTCCCTCGGCTTTCTCGACGAAGTCGTCAACGCCGTCATTTCCGCTGTTGTCCTGGTCTACGGGGAGCACAGCATCTAACCATGTTGTGATGCGACGGCCATAAACAAGCTGGAATGGTGTTAGCTCTGTGGTCTCTTGCGCAGCGGTGCAATAAGCAAACGTGACGTACGGCAAAATTTCATTCCACATTTTGTGCTCTACATCAACATACATAGATAGCATGTCGGCCAGTGTTTTGTTTAACCTCTCCGTCAAGCCGTTCGTTTGGGGATGATAAGCTCTTGTTTTCCGGTGGTTGGTGTGCGTCAGCTTGGTGACTTGTTGTAATAACTCTGCCGTAAATGCTGCTCCGCGATCAGTTATGACAACAGCAGGTGCACCATGACGCAAAAAAATGTCGTGAACAAAGAATCTGGCGACTCCAACTGCAGTTCCCTTAGGCACAGCTTTGGTTTCTGCATAGCGAGTCATATGGTCAATTGCGACGATTATCCTCTTAATTTCTGAGGATAACGTAGGAAAGGGACCAAGAAGATCCATTCCCACTTGCTGAAATGGTGCTCAAGGTGGATCTAAAGGTTGGAGGAAACCAGCGGCTTTGCGGGTGGACCTTTACGCCTCTGACAGTCACGGCAGGTGCGGACATAGCGCTGAACGGACGAGTACAGCTGTGGCCAGTAGTACTTCTGTCAGATGCGCGCTAATGTCCCAGCAAAGCCTAAGTGACCGGCCGAAGGATCGTCGTGGCACGCCTGCAGAACTTCCTCACGCAGTACCGTTGGAACGGCAAGAAGGAAAGTTTCCTGGCTGCTCTCATGATTTCTCTTGTAGAGAACATTGTTCCGCAGGTAATACGTTGTTAAACCACGCAAGAGCAGGCGTGGGACGATAACGTCTTCTCCTTGAAGATGCTTGATGACAGGAAGTTGCTCAGTGTCCTCACGTTGAAGCTCAGCCATCCGAACCACATCGACAATGCCAAGAAACGGTAAATCTTGTTAAGTGTCAGATGAAGTCGAGGGAAATAGGAGCCCGAAACAGGCAGTCAGCATCTGTATGCTTATGTCCTGATCGGTAGACCGCCGTTATGTCGTACTATTGAAGGCGGAGGCTCCAGCGGGTGAGGCGGCCTGATGAATCCCGTAGATTGGCAAGCCAACAGAGCGAATGGTGGTCATTGACCGCTCGAAATGGCCGGCCATATAGGTAGGGTCGAAACTTGCTAATGGCCCAAACGACTGCTAGGCACTCTTTTTCGGTAGTAGAGTAATTAGCCTCTGCTTTTGTGAGACTGCGGCTCGCGTAAGTGATCACACGCTCTGCGCCGTTCTGCCATTGAACTAGAATGGCCCCGATTACTATGTTGCTGGCGTCTGTGTGGATCTCGGTGTTGGCATTGTCGTCGAAATGTGCCAGCACTGGAGCTATCTGCAGTCGATTGCGTAGCTCTACGAAGGCTTGTTGTTGTTCTTCCGTCCATACGAAAGGTACATCTCGTCGTGTCAGTCTTGTAAGATGTTCCTGAATTTTCGGAAATCCTTCGACAAACGGCGGTAGTGCGCACAGAGTCCGAGAAACCGCTGAACAGCCTTTTTGTCTCCAGGACGAGGGAAATCGGCAACGGCAGTCAGCTTCTCCAGACCTGGTCGAACACTCCCCCGGGCTTACCACGTGGCCGAGAAACTTGAGTTCCTGATAGCCGAAGTAGCACGTTTTGGGCTTGATAGTAAGGTTCGCTCTCGTTATTGCAGTGAGGACACTTTTTATCCTTGAAATATGCTCGTCAAACGTGCTTGAAAACACAACGACATCATCCAAGTATACAAGACACGTCTGCCACTTTAGTCCACCTAGTACAGTGTCTATCGTGCGTTAAAACGTGGCGGGAGCGAAACAGAGACCAAAAAGCTGCACTTTAAATTCGTAGAGCCCGTCTGGCGTCACGAACGTGGTTTTCTCACGCTTGCCATCGTCAACTTCAATTTGCCAGTACCCTGACTTGAGATGTAATGATGTAAAGAACTGTGCGTGGCGTAGACGGTCTAAGGCGTCATCAATCCATGGCATGGGGTAAACGTCGCGTTTCGTGACTTTGTTAAGCCATCGATAGTCGATGCAGAAGCGTAGTATGTTGTCTTTTTTCTTTACTAAGACAACAGGTGACGCCCACGAACTTGTCGAGGGTTCAATGACGTCATCGTTCAGCATTTCTTGAACTTGATGCTCAATCACCTCTGTTTCCTTCGGGGACACACGGTATGGATGTTGGCGAAGAGGCCGCGCCGACTCCTCGGTAACAATGCGGTGTTTTGTAACGGTGGTACGCTGAACTTTCAATGCTGTGGAGAAGCAGTCCGAGAATTCCCTCACAAGGTTTAGCAGCCGTTCTTTTCGTGAATTCGGTAAGTCTGCATTAACGTGAATGCGGCTTACCAGGTCAGCACAAGCTTTTGCATGCGGTGAAGTCGTATCCAATGTGCCGATATCTAAAAAGAGTGCGATTTCACTGAGGAAAGCGACAGTAGTCCCTCTAGGGTCGTGCTAAAACTGATTGCTGAAGTTGGTCAGCAGAACTCGAGAGCATTTATTCTCTAAGCGAACAAGGCATCGGGCTATGCATATGTTTCGTTTGAGCAGCAGTGGGATATTTGCCTCTGCAATACCTTCATAGTCATTGATTCATCGAAAACGTCGTAGGCTACCAAGGTGAACACGCTACTCTTCGGCGGTAACGTGACGTCATTGTCAACAATTCTCAAAGCATTGACGTAACTGCCGTGAGGGTCGCGCTAAAGCGTGTGCCGTAGAGATCGTCACCTGCGACTCTTGCTTATCAATCACGGCTCCATTATCACGCAGAAAGTCCATTCCGAGAATTAGGTCCCTCGAGCAACTCGGCAGTATTACAAAATCTCTGATATACAAAATCCGTGAATACTGACTCGTGCTGTGCACCGTCGCACCGGAGTGAGAAGATGGCCTCATGCCGTACGTATCTGCGACCCGGCCCACTGGGTGGAAACCTTCTTCAGCCTGCAGGCAAGACCCATGCTCAGAACGGAAGTGTCTACTCTAGTGTTAATAAGCTTCATTACTTCTTCGTCGTCCACAGTTACCGCAATGTTTGCTGTCACCACTTTTCGTACCACGTGTGACTGCGACTGTAGATTTTTTGCTGCCGTTGCTGTCGTCCTAGTGGAGGATCTTCCGGAGAGTCAGCGTTAGCGGCCTCACCTCCGGAGGTCGCTGAACTCAGTTTTCCCGACTTGCAGGACTGGGTGAACGGCGTCTCAGAGAGCCGGGTGAATAGGCTGGGCTCGGTTACCTGTAGCGAGCAGGTGACGACGAGCGAGGCCCTTGCGACCGATGTTCGATACTGCGACGATTCAAGATGAAACTCTCTATTTTCAGTGGTCGCTCGCCAAGTCGTGGACGAGGGGCATTAGGCGAAAATCCACGGAGACCCACACGACGGTATGGACATGTTCGGTAGACGTGTCCGGCTTCCCCGAAGTGGAAACAAAGGGGCCTGTGGTCGGGTGTACGCCCGATGTCCCTCTTTCTCGGTCTTGCTTCGGCGATCAACGGTGAGCTGCGAGGACGGAAGCCCACATCCATTTTCTGAGCGTGTCGCTCATTGGGGTAAAATACGCTGGTTGAACTGCACGATGGAGGACGTCGCACTGCTTTCGCATAGCTCATCTCGACGCAATGCCTCTGTTGTGGCGCCTCGGACGGTTGGGGAGCGTGAACGGTTTGCCGTAGCTCGGTGCGTACCATCTCCGCAATGGAGAGCTGCTCTACAGGTGAAGCAGTCATCTGCATCTTTTCTAGCTCTTCCTTAATGAGAGCTCTGATAAGCTCTCGCAACGCGCTGATGTCATTGCCGAGATTGACAGAAGTGACCTCACTTGGGTGTACACCACGGTTATACTGCCTGGCACGCTGTTGAAGGGCCCTCTCCATGGTAGTGGCTTCCTCATGGAACTCCGCAAGTGTCGCAGGCGGGTTTCGAATCAGGCCGGCGAAAATTTCTTCTTTAACACCACGCATTAGGTGGCGAACTTTCTTGGATTCGGACATAGAGGGCTCCGCGCGCCTGAAAAGCCGACCCATGTCCTCTACGTAAGTCGTCACCCTTTCGTTAGGACCTTGAATTCTTGCCTCTATAGCACGCTCCGCTGTCTCTTTCCTGTCCTCTCGGGCGAATGCCTTGAGGAACTGCTGGTTAAACTCATCCCATGACGTAAGCGCTACTTCATGGTTCTCAAACCACGTTTTCGCGGAGTCCTTCCGGAAGCAGTCCACATAGCGTAGCTTACGCTCTGGAGTCCAATCGTTGATGACGGCGACCTCGTCGAAATGCTCGAGCCAGTAGTCGGCATCTTCAAAAGCAGCTCCGTGAAATGTCTTCGGCGTCTTGGGCTGGTTGATAACCAGGTGCGCTGGTGCTTGCGCGGTGACGTTAGGCGGTGTTTGATTCATAGTCCTCTGACGTTCAGGCAGCAAACCGTGCTCTGGCTCGAGTGCCTGGAGACGACGGCTGGAACGTACGCGCACAGGGGTAAGCTCGGCTGAGCTACTCAATGGACTTGTGTCAGGGGTGCTCTCAAGGGACCATATCATCTACCGTACCCCGCATCTCCACCAGAAAATGTTACAAAGACACAGGAATACAGGTACAAAATAGGGCGTTACTTTCGTAACCCAAGGGCCAGAAAAGCGAACACCAGAGCACGCGCACACAGAACTACTTCGTTGTCCTTCTCAGAGGCTGGCTACTATAGTTCCCAGCCTACCTTGCGTCAATATAAGATAATTGTCGCAAAGTAAAAAAAAATTATTATTTTTTGTACTCACCACTTGTATTTGTGAAAAAAAAGTTACTGGCATTGTTTGCTTAAGCCTTGCTTGTACTTGGTTATGTGCATGTATGTAGCTGAGTGCTTCGTCCGGGTGAAATCATTTTATTGGCAACAATAGCAAGAGCAGGAACATGTTAACGAATATTTTGTCTTCATCAATAAAGCTCAGAAATGGATTCATATAGTAGCTATACATGACCAGGACAGGTAATGTAATGCGAAAGCCAGACTATGGTTATTGTAGTGCCGGAATACATACCAACATATAAAAAACCTGGCCTTGGGCAGCGATGGGTCAAAAGCAAATTCATAATCTAGAAATTAGTGTGCCCTCACAGGGCAGAGGGAAATAGAAATATTTCGAAAAGGTTTTCGTCTTGCAGTGCACATAAGACGTGAAGTCGTGATCCTGGTGTGGATGATGGAAGTCATATTTTACATTCATGTTACCTGTTATATTTTTATTCAGACAAAATAATGGGTATTTGATGAAACACGCGTGCTCTAAACAAACACGTTTCAGCAAGATTAGCGTCGCCTGTTACATGAAAGCAGCAGTATCTCCTTTGATGCTATAAAAAAACTAATTCCACATGAACAAAAATAAGTGTAACTTTTGTTTTTTAAGTGATTATTTAATATCACCTATCAGTCACCATCGTTTTCACCGGGCTGAGCAGACTACTCCGAATGCCTTATCGAATAAGCAGCCAAATGTTGGCTGCTGAGCAAACAGCATGAATCTCTGCATATGCGATGGTGTAGATGATTATCCTCAACAATGCAGTAGCGATGAAGCGTACACTAACACGGACTCTGTGAGCAAATACATTAGGTATACCGTCAGTGCAATACACACTGTTATTTTTTATTTTGAAACTGTGACACGAGAACGTTAGGAGAAAATAGCACTGCACTTTTTCCTGTTACTTCATGTTGTTCCTTTCACTTCATGTTTACATTATTCCGATATTTAGATTTTATAAAGTGGCAAGCCCTGTGTTTCTGGGGCATAGATTAAACTGACTGGCACATGAATTGAAGCCATTGGCAATGGCATAAAGCACGGTGGCACTTAGATTAAACTCACTGGCACGTGAGCGAACTCAGTTGGCGCTTCAAATAATTATGTTGGCTCTTGGACTAAATGTTTGGCACATGGAGTAAATAGCTTGGCGCTCAGATTATTCCAATGGCGTGTGGATTATTTAAGCTGGCACTTGGATTAAAGTGAGCGAGGAAACCTGTAGTCAATTTTGCTCCAGGCAATAGTTAGCAAAACGTATTTAGTCATGCCATCATATGCAGTTATACAGCAAGCGAAAGTATGCTTTGCTACTTTGCTTTTTGCGAATTTCAATTTTTGGTTGTTTTTATTGGTATACGGGAGGAAGCGACAGCCAGAAAATGTGCGCCCGACAACGCCGCACACCAACTTGGTAACCCAAGATGGAACGCCGATGCCGCACGTGTCGGCGCTCAGAGTTCTGGGTCTGCATGCTCCTTTCGCAGTGCCCGCTGACGTCTCTCTTTGCCTCTCTTGTGGCGCGTTTCCGCAGCGCCTGCAGGTGCCACCTCGATTGTTCGTCCGCAAGTTCTGTCGCTACCACCGCTCGTGAATCTTTCAGCGCTCACGGCCGCACCCGCATTAGCACTATTCAACCTGTGAGCCACCCGTGCGCAACGCTGCTGCTTTGCACCCCATCATCATTTCCTTTGGGAAGATGGTGTGAATTTCGTTTTCTGGAATTTCCTACCTATCGGCACGTGTTTGTGGGAAGACTATTATACGACGGCCACCTTCAAAAACATACGGTAATCGACCTTGACTTTAAAGTTTTACTTCTACTGATAACTCTGAACTAATAAACACAATCAAATTTTGCAATTTGCCAAAAACAAAAGAGGAAATATTACTTTGAGTTGCTGTATCACTGCATACAAGTGGCTGGCAGGATGTGAACTCTAGGATCTTAACCTCCAGCACCTGAACCACAACAACGTGATGGTTTTGAGGTTCACGCAAAGATCTCGCTGGCCGCCCACTTACTCAAAAAGGTGGCTACGTGGTACGTGAGGGAAGACAGTCTACAACGATACACCAAGTCGTTTGCAGTCAGCCTCATTTCTTACGTAGCGTCGTTCAACAATTGAAAAGCGGCGGAGAAAATCAAGATCGACGCGATGATCAGAAAGACGTACAAGAGGGTCCTGACCCCATACCCGCACACCAACACGGAATACATGCTCGCGTTGAGAGTTCACAACACGCTAGAAGAAATCGCAGAAGCCCAGCAAACGGTTCAGTAACACCACCTGTCCCAGACCAGGACGGAAGAACGATACGACAATGCATCAGAATCAACGCACCTGGGACAACCGCGGAAGCAGCAAAGCAGTTACCTCGGGACGTTCTTCAAAGAATAATGGTACCATCCTTACCGAAACGCATGCACCTGCAAGTACACAAAGAAAGAAGAATGGCACGAGCCACGGCCCTCACAAAGGGACAACATGCCAACGATCCGCTCGTGTACTACGGGGGGGGGGGGGGGCGAGAAATATCCCCACAGGCCAAACACGTACGCAGCAGCAGTCTTCGCAGCAGACACCAGAGTACTCAAAACGTCGGGAAGCATACTATGCAAGTTGCCTACGCAAGCCGAAGAGTTTGCAATCACACTGGCACTTGTGATCCCGGATCGCCGCACAGTCCTCAGTGACTCGAAGCCGGCAAGAGTCAACTTTGCTACAAATAATGTGCATGGAACCACCGCAAATGTATGCTCTGTGACATTAAGACTGGAAACCAACGTTACCATCAAGTGGGCGCCTGCTCACGCAGAGGAGCTTGACGTGGGCCAGAACTGCAACGAGAAAGCAGATACGAAGGCACACGTGCTAACTTGCCGTGGTTCTTCGTGAACACATTCCTAGGAGCGGGTATGACCTACTACCAAAGACGAAGAGTATTTCACCACTACTTACGACGACGTTCTGCAGTGGTAAATAACTAGCAGACGCCTCTACCCACTGCCACACCGCGGCCTACAACGCAGCGAAGAAGCCACACTACGGCAGTTGCCAGTAGAAGTCATACCCCGACAAGGAAAGGCACGTCTGCCCGGAGCTATATTTCACAGAAATATGCCAACACTGCAAGAAGGCGTGAGCCACACGGACACCTCCTCTGGGACTGTGCGCCCACGCCAGGTAACCAAGAAGCAATGCTAACTAACATTAAAGCAAAATCATGAGCCAAGAACCAGGCAACCAAAGAGACGTGGTCCAGCACGTGCTTGGCATCCTGTAATGCCAGCGGCCGAAAGCGGCGCTGTCACGGGTTCGACGCGAGTAGATTGCTGCTCGGGGACGTCCGAGAGTTCTAGAGTTTTGCAATAATGCACCTACCTCTTCTCCCTTTATTACGGATCTTCAATAAAGTTGTTTTACTCACTCAGAGGAAGGTGACGTCAGCGCGCAGCTGCGGCGTGATTTACTTTGCACCGCTACAACACCTTCGGTGAGAGGAGCGCATTTCGACGTGTTTGTACGTACGCACGGAGGAACAGCGTTACACAGGCTAGTAAAACAGCTGCTTTGCATCTAAAATATGAATAATGATGAATTGAGGCCGCAGCACATTGGCAAGATCAGAAGAGGACAACATGGATAGTTTTCTATCTCATCACATGGTAAACATCAGTCTATAGGCCACGCCTCAAAACCACTATGGTGCGCATGTGCCACATAAATTACGGAAAGTTCTCTACTCACCATACCAATCTGCTAAAAGTGAACAAAATTACAAACTCTGTAAACACTGAATTCAAAACGCATGTTGTAGCTTCCCTTCTTAGACATCGGTACAAAGTGTTTTGGTGATGATTGAGTGCGTGTCACTTCATGGGGGAGATCCTTTTGTATATATAAAAATGTAGTCCTTGGTACCTCGAACACTGACAAAATATGACGACACAGAGCAATACACATTCAATCTCCTGTAGAGAAAGCGCTTAACGGTAACAACAACAACACCGACAATATTAATATTTTAGGAATAATAGTTTTATTAGTAAAACACTATATTACAATACACTATAACATTTTTCAAGGTGGTCATTCTTTCGCCCTGAGTTTCATTTACCTGCACATTCTTTTCTACTTGGTGTGCAGCGGAATTCCACATTATCCTCATGCACCAGCAACTTTTATACTGTAATTCAATAATCTCAGTATGTCGGATCTACAATGGTGTTAATGAGATGACTCGGCGTTGAAAAATTGAAAGTTTACTTGTATAAAAAATTAGTGTTATCTGCGATTCTGGTCTCTTCCATGTGGTGCTGGAGAAAATCAGTGGCTGTGTTCCATGTCATCCAAACTTGTTTGCAGCGAAAGTAAAGTATTGCACTATTGTTATTGGATTTTAGAAAAATAAGAGTGGACACCACTATTAGTATGATTTGTTCTTGTGAGCTAAAAATAATGAGAAAAAGAACAAAGCGTTTTTATACCCAAAGCTGGTATGCTTTACTTGTTCTTGACAAGTAGTATTTTCTACCATGATAGCCACCGTTCTTGTCAGTCGTTTTCAAATTGCAACAACCCTCTTTCCTGAACACTAAAAAACGTGCATAGAGGGCCCATCATATATATATATATATATATATATATATATATATATATATATATATATATATATATATATATATATATATATATATATATATATATATGTGAAATAATTGTTTACAGAAATCCCCTTCCAATCAGCACCTATAATATAGATATTATAGCAGTGAAATCACACTCAAAATTTACAATGTCCAGGCATGTCATTGGCGCAAGAACAAACAAACTTTCCCCTGTTTTCTCTCCTACCCTTTCAAAAAAAAATGTGCATGCCGAAAATCCAAGATGTACGTCTATGTAAAAAATTATTTCAAATGGTTATTATGCAGCAGTAAGAAGTTCTAGGTCCTGTGTTTTCGGTAGAACTGCACAATTTTTAATATACCTTTATCGAAGAATCAATGTGTACTTGTTTTTTTTTCTTGCAAAGCATTCTTAGTAGAACCTCTGTTGACGTCGGTGAGACTGGCGTTCGGTACAAATATGGCTTAAGGGGCCCGAGTGAGGCTTGATGAAAACTGGTGTGCATTGTCGAGAGTGGTAAGGTAAAGACTCCTCAAAACGTGAGAAGATCAGAAGTATAATATGTTCATAATGCAATGAACGGGGCTAGTTGGCTGAGATTCGTGAGCCAACAAAGAAAATGGTGGCCGCTAACTACCTGTACGGGTGGCCACACAAGAATGGGCGGAGTTTCGTTATGGCAGAGACAACAGCGAGCCATTCCTTTTTGGTTGCAGAACAGTTTTTGTCCGCTGGAGATAACGTTGTGCTCGCATAGGCGACCAAGTGGTTTACGCCTTTATGCCACTGAACTAATACTGCTACTAGTGCAGCTCCGTGTCACCACTTTCGTCAAAATGACCCAGTACAGGTGGAGCCCGGAGAAAGTTTTGGAGGGTGTCGAACGCATGGCACTGATCTGGACTCAAGCAAACAAGTCATCGTATTTGTTAGCTTGTTGAGAGGTTCAAAGATCTTCGAAAAGTTTTTGACAAAGTGCCTGTAGTACGCACACAGCCCCAGAAATCGGCGTAGGTCACGCTTATCAGTGAGAACCGGAAAGGCACTAGTGGCACGGGTTGTCACTGGATCTGGGCTGATACCAGCATGGCTCACACCATGACTTAGGAACTTGAGTTCTTCTTATACTAAATTACAATTCTCGAGTTTGAGGAAAAGCCGCACTGCAATGATTCCCTGAAGAACTGCCTGAGAGGTTCACCATGTTGTTCGAGCTTGTCGGCAAAGACGACGACGCCGTCAAGGTAAACAAGGCATGATTTCGATTAGAGCCCCGTGAGAACAATAAACATCAGTCCTTGAAAAGTAGCTGGCGCTGAGCATATACTCAAGAAGTGCAAGAAGCGCAAGGCTTCAAACTCGTTGGGGATGTTGGAAGTTATAAAATGCGCCTGTTCGTGGTCACGTTTGTCCACTAGAATTTGCCAGAAGCCACTACGCAATATCATGATGGAAGAATATTTATCAATGCGTATATGGGTCCAACGAATCATCTATCTGGGGCAGAGGATAAACGTCCTTCTTGGTGACCTTGTTGAGTTTATGGTAATGAACACAAAGGCGCACAGGTACCAACCTTTGTTAATGACACAACTGGCGAAGCCCAGAGACTAGTCGATGGCTGGATGAAGTCGTCCTGAAGCATCTGCTGGTTTTGGCGACATGTTGGCATTTTGTTGCTTTTACTACACTCTATAGGCACGTTGTCAGATGGGTCTGTCAGAAAGTTCTGTAATGATGAGATACTGAGCAAGTGGCATCTGGTTAACCTTCGACGTAAAAGCAAAGGAGCCTTGAAATGAGCCGAGTATACGCAGAAGACTTTCTCGTTATGCTGATGGTACACCCTTGTTTCCGTCGAGAGTTCTCGCGAAAGCCTCGTCAGGGTGGTTTTTCAATGAAAGGGAAGCTAACGTGGGCGAACCTTGAGCAAAATATTCAATGGCTGGTGCCTCGTAGTCTCGTAAGGTAGCGACATTCATCACTGAAGTTTTGACAAGCTGGTAAGCATGTCTGTTGCGAAGCCGATTGATTCCTCAGGAAACGCAGATTTGTCATGAAATAAAAAGAAACAAATAGACCTCCGCAACTATCTATCAGACACGTCCTGTACCATTTCCACATTAGCAATGGAGCTGCTTCGCGGCGGGAGAGTCAGAGAATCGTCGGTAAAACGGAGTGCTCTCTTCGTGTTAGGAGGTCGATGACTGCGCGTTATTCACAAAGACAGTTCATTCTCAGGATGATTGGCCGAGATCACACGCGCAAGACGAGGAAACACCCCGTAAAAGTCAACGTACGGATTTGAATGCGTGCCGTGCACTTACCAGTAGTTAACCACTGGCCGTGCGCAACTGAGGCCCTTGCCACAGGGTGGTAACCTTCCTCTGTTTAGGTGCTAGTGCGGCGCTTATCACGGTATAGTCGACGCCGATGTCAGCGAGGGCACTGACAGCATGCTTGTACACTAAGATGGTGATACTGGCAGAAACTTTCTGCTGTCGGAGAACACTGAAAAACCGGAATGGTCATCGCTGGGTTGTTGCGTCAAAGGAGGGTCCTTAGCAGTTTGCCGGACAGTGACTCCACCTTCAGGAATCACCGTTTTTAGTTTCCCCTGCAGGAGTTCCGTGACTGGCTCCTGAAAGAAGTGGTATAGGACGAAGGCAAAGTGGGCGACGTATACCGGCAAGGCGAGGTGATCTCGATTGGTGGGGCTGAATAGTGGAAGGTGTTCGCTGGCCTATGATATAAACTTCGATTTCACGGGACGCTCGCACAAGCGTGGTCATCTAGCATCACGGTGAAAGTTGCGGAGACCTAGTTGGTGGTACTGACAGTTCCGGTACATGTGACCCGCTTCGCCGCAGTGATAGCTGAGCGGACGGTTAAGCGAAATGCGCCCTGTGCTTGCCTTGCTAGCATTTTGTCTTGAGGAACACGGCAGATAGTAGGGTGTGCTCGGAATCTTTGAGACGGTCAGACGTGGACTCGAAGCAGTGTCCTGGAAGAGCGACATAACCTGGTACAATTTCCGCATAGCGGGACCTGTAACCGGTGGCACAGGCGATCGCAATGCCACCACATGCGTCTCAGGACTGCGGCCTCGGGTATTGATTGTGTGATTAGCGCTAGTGGCGGGACTGCCTGCTGGACTTCTTGTCTGAGTACATCCGTGAGGGCTGGCACAGCTGAATGGGATCCACTGCCTGAGATACTTCGAATGTAGTCTGCGAGGGCGTCTCTATTGCTGTCAGAGCTGATAGAGCATGTGGTAGCCAGTATAATGCGTTCGTATTGCAAGAAACGCTGCTGCAGAGTACGCTGCATCGTGGTTGCCTAAATGATGAATTCGGCGGCTGTTGTCGGCAGATCGTGTACGAGCCCAGCGAAAAACTGTTTTTTTTACTTCAAGCATCAAATGCCGTACCTTATTTTTCTCGAATATGACAGACACCGTGCGCCTGAAAAATCAAAGCACGTCTACGACAAAATGAAAACTCGCTCGTTTGGTCGCTGGTTCCGGCAGAATATGTCTTCTTCAGCCCTCTCCTTTCTTTCGGCGCTGCGGTAGGCGTCGCGGAGCTGTCAGCTGAACTCTTGCTGTCACAAAGGTGCCCTTGTAGGTCTTTTACCACGTCTTCGCAGAATCTTGAAGGTAGAAGCAAACTCGGCGAAGCTTGCGAACACCGTCGCATTCGTTCATACTAGCAACCCGATCAGAGTGGTCGAGCAAGCAATCAACATCCTCGAAGATGTCTTCATAGAACGTTTCTTGTGTCTATAGAACATGAAAAACATGCGTGAGCAAACAACTATGGACATCGTTAGTTTGGACCACCTGGCTTGTGAATGGAGTTGTCATCTTTCTGGGTGTGGATGCTAAGGGACCAAGTTCAGAGGGAAATCCACGCAGGTGGCGGCTGCTTCTAGCTCTGGGAGATTTAGCTGTGTTCCAGGTGGTAGGAGTGATACTGACACAGCTCAAATGCACGTATTTAGCACTTTCACCAGTAATGTCACAAACAAAACCACTAAGAATGACAGCCAGGAGTTGACCAGAACCAGAGCAACAAAACTGTACTCTTCTTCCTCACAACGAATACCTGGATGAGTCACAGCGGCTTGTTCTTCAATGTTGGCATGTGTCCCTATAAAACGTAGTGCGTGATCCACGTTTGACTAAAATTTTCAAATGATATGTGCATTTGGACCATTTTACGACGAAAGCACTTTATGCTGGGGTTCACCAAAATTAAGGTGAAACATTTTCGTCATAGAAATGACGTCGAATAAGTTCGCGTAATCAGAAGACAAATAAACAAACGAATTTGGCAGATCCCCGTGTACCTGGGCATCGGCGTTATATGAAGCATGCGGAGGAAGGTGACCGTATGGTAACTTTTTTATTGGTCAACACGACATGATCGAAATGAACTTATTATATGTACAAATTTTGCACACGTACAGCCAATTTTGAAGAGTTTCAGATGTTTATATGACCAGATTTTGGCATTTGCGCAACTATGGCAACTGGAACAAGTGTATTAGCAACAATAGAAGCTAATATGAAGCGCTGATGCTCACGAAGATGCTGGCCATAGACACTGCCGCAAAAATCTACTTCAGCGCAAGAGAGCTAACTACAATTGACTTTAACCCGACGTGACGGCTGTATCAAAGAAGTGCATATGCAATGTTTATTGAATTGGGGTAAGCAGCACTGCAACCACTATTGACGTTCCACTATGATAAGCGTCTATTTAAAATGTAGTTCTGAGACCTGGCTTAACTGTGTGGTGAAATGCTTCATTGATACGCAGAATGCTTGGGTTTGCTTACAGCTGGGACCCTGACATATATTCTTGGCATTCGTTCGGCCGACGCTACCGATGTCAGGTGTTTCTATCCGACGCTACCAAATGCTACCGATCTACCCGACGCTACCGATGTCGGGTGAATACTAAATGTCAATCACCTGTGGCACATCCCCCTGTACCAGCAACACATACTCACCCATGGGTAAGTGCCACTGTCTGGCGGAAAGTAAGAATAAATGAGGAAGAACAGGGAGGTTAGTATTTGACGGCGTCTGAGACGTGATTGTGATATTATTCAGATGTATAGCACCACGTCACATTCGTCAAACTATTTTACCTCGCATGCTAATTCGGTTCATGCCAAGCAAAGTGGATGACCACAAGAGCACCCAAACGTAAGTGGCCAAATAGATAGACAGATAGATCGATAGATAGATAGATAGATGGATAGATAAGTAGATAGATAAATAGATAGATAGATAGACAGATAGATGAATAGATAGATAGATAGATAGATAGATAGATAGATAGATAGATAGATAGATAGATAGATAGATAGATAGATAGATAGATAGATAGATAGATAGATAGATAGATAGATAGATAGATTTACGCTGAAAGTCGCTGAAGTTCGCTAAGAAATGTTTCTCATGAAATAGCAACAGCTTGTTTTTTACTATTTCTACGCTGGTGATTACAAGCTTTCTAGTAAGTTTTAGAGTGAACTCTTATGGTGCAGTGATTTGGCCGTGAGCAGACATGAACTTGTCCCAATGCAGTTCAAATTTAACTAACTCCTCAAAATGCAAAAATGTGGGGTGCATCGGACAATCTACGTTGCGGGGGATACAATACTTATGAGCTGTATGAAAACCTTGTCGTAAATTCAAGCTTAGCGAGTGTTATGTAATACAAAGAAAAATACTGCAACTCGCAATAACTTGAGTATCACAATAGTTTAAGGATGGGTGCCGTCGCGGATGCATACGCCGATATACGTTGAGTCACCCGCCAGGAAAACAGGTCTGATAGTAGTCATAAAAAATAATTATCCCGTAGCTGTAGAAATGGAAACGTACCGCAAAAGATACTTTCATAGACACGTTTACTTCTTAGCGCACAATGAACAAGCGCAATAAAACAATAAACACAAGTTAACAACAGGTCCCAGCTTACGCGCCTTAGGCACAATCAACGCTTAGAGCTAACAAACACCGTCTCCGCCCAAGAATTATTAGACCAAAATCTATATTGGGCGTTTTGCCAGCTAAAAAACAGGGTGTAAACGAGTCTGAATAAGAGCTGAACAGTAAACATTTTTGGTCAATCACTGCACCAAAACTAGGGGGCACCTTGCATTGCCCTAATTAGTTGTAAAACAACTTTCCCACTTTAAATACTTTGGAAGTTCATTACCATTTTTCATCTTTTGTCACATGCTTAGAACTCTCATATTATTTCACAAATTATACCTCACCTTATCCTCTTAATGTTGGGCGTGGATAAGGCTGTCTAGCTGGTGTTGGCCTGCGAGTAGTGACCGGTGTTGACGGGATCCTTCTCTCTTGTACTTCAATGTTATGTGGCACTACCAGAGAAAATATCAAAGCTTGCCCGTTCATAGTGAGTAGATGTAGGCACGCTTCTATCATAAGAATATACTTGAAGTAAGTCGTACTCATCTCCAACAACCACAAAATATAATATGCCGGAGCGTGCACTCATGGGCCTTTATATTGTCTCTAAGGAACAGTATGCATACCTCGTATATTGTTACGCTAATGTTCGAAAGAGTATCCTAGGAGTTGACACGGTTTTATTTGTGTATATTAAGTAGCGAAGTTCTTTACTTTCTATTGCGAGCTAAACTGCGTTCCGCGTGTAATGCCACGTTGCAGAGTCGTTTTGACGGCAAAGGGAAATGGCATGCATAAATCATGGTAAAACAATCAAATATGCGTGACTAAAAAAATAACCGTGCAAGAAACTTTACTGAAATCAAGAGAACAACCACAGTGAACAATTTACAAACAATGCAGTATAATAGATTTAGAAAACTTGAAAAGAAGGACACTATAAGAAACATGAGGACAAATTTAGAGAAAAAAATGGCAGCATATCCACGGAGTGAATGATGGAGAGTGGGGCGAAGAATTCGTCCGTCCATTCGTTTTTGCTTCCGTCCGTCCATGCGTCCGTCAGTGTGACCGTCCATTCGTCCATCAGGCCGTCCATGCGTGCGTCTGTTCGTGCGTCCGTCCCTGCGCTCGTCCATGCAGCCGCCCCTGCATCCGTTCATGCGTCCATCCATGCATCTGTCTATGTGTCCGTTCGTCTATGTATTCAACACTTCATGTACCACCATCTCGCATCTTTTCATCATATATTCCCCATATAGAAGCACCGCCATCCAGCGGACATTCCAAGGACTGAACGAGAGGTGACACACGCACACTTTCTTACGGCTTGCGCTTCGGGTCCAATTCCCACCTTTAACCAACTCGAGCTCATGTTATATACTAGTTCACTGTATTCATGGCACTGCGGCCGAACGCTCGCTAAACCTTTCGAAAACCAAGCAGGTTACATCCAGCGAGTATGACGTAGCAAACTTCTTTAGTCAGATAGTGCTCAATGTACATGCCAATGGCTGCTAATGGGAAATGAGAGGCGGAGAATTCGGCTTTTACTTTCTTACAGCTTGCGCTTCGTATCTACTTCCCATTTTTAACCACCTCGAGTTCATTCATGGTATATGCAAGTTCATTGCATTCATGGCACTGCGGCTCAACGCTCGCTAAACCTTTCTAAAGCTAAGAAGGTTACACCCAGCGAGTATGACGTAGCAACCCTTTCTTGTCAGCTAGTGCTCAATGTACATGCCAATGGCTGCTAATGGTGATCACAGCCTGCGCGTTAACTAAAAGCCGAATGCTCCTGTCTCTCATTCCCCATTAACAGCCATTGACATGTACATTGAGCAGTATTTTTTATTGTTCAACAACGCACAGAAGAAGTCTCTCACCTGCACCACCTTGGAGGTAAAAATATTATACTTGTTACATACTACGGGGGAAGAACGGGTGCTTCTATAAGGAGCTTGGCCCCTAAAATCTTACTCACGCATAGGAGCTTCTTATGCGACGCAATGGACGTTTGCCGAGGAATGAAGCAGCCGGTTTTAACGAAAAACAGTAACAAGAGTAATCACGTTTTAAAGTTTTGTACTGGCAACCGCCCTGGTAGGGGAGTTGATGGCTTGTCCCTAATAGTCTTGCCAGCTTAGCTAGACGACGGTTGTGTGCAGTGTTGCAGCCCACTTGATTCGTTGTGCCGGACACTCTCCTCTCGCCGCCCAGGCGAGTGTCGCGATACTAATGACCACGCTCCTCTTTCGTTCAGCGTACACTGCTCAAGCAGTCAAATCCTTTCGGGGTGTACGCGCCATTGCGGGAGGTGCGTTCCTCTGAACACGTGATTTTTGCTGTCGGTGTGGTGTGAAATCGGAGGCGCCGTTCTCAGAATGTCAGTTGCGGGAAGTTTCAGCCCGACATCCTGGCACCGTTCCTTTGGTGATCGCTGGATGGTTGGATGAAAAACTTTATTGGGATAATGAAGGATATCATCCCCGTTTTGTAGGGGTAAGAACGCGGGCTGCTCCCACGTAGAAATGGGAAGGCATAGCCTCCCCGCCCCATCGTAGACCTCCTGGACAGCCTTGAATTGTTGTATGTGGACCGGACTCGTGAACAATATATAAAAAAATTTCCGGGAAATTATTCATTCTTCTTGTAAAGAGGGGCACCTCCAGAGCATAAGGTTAAATTACTGTGATTGTGGCAGTCCGGACAAAGTTTTGAAATGTTATGATACTTTTCCTCGTTTCTATTCGACGTATGTTCAAACTGTATATAATATTATGTATTGAATATAGTTAAATGAACCAAATCTCAAATCTCGAATCTCAAAAATCTCAAAATATCGGAGTAATGGCTATGGGTTACGAGGCTAGGGTATGTTCCCGTCTGGAGCATGCAAAGAGAAATTGCATGTAGCCTAAACAACTTTTCGTGTGACAATGAAAAGGCCGTACGACTTAATTGACAGTGCTTTGTGATCTAGTTGAAGGTATTCGAAATGTCAATAAAATGAAGGTTGGGGGCTGATTCCTCGGTCTGAGAAGCACAAGTCCCGGTGCGGTAAGTGAAGCCTCGCGCTTCGGAGTGGGCTAGCTTGTTGATATTGAGAAGGCCTACGACCTTCAAGCCAAGGTGAACCGAGAACCAAACTTAAGTGCGGTGGGAGAGCTTCTTGTGAGCGACAGGTCAAAAAACTTCCTTGCACACGGAACCAGAAGCGAAGGCTCTAGCAGCGGATTTAGAATCCTTAAAAATATCATTCCTTTGTGGATCAAGGAGAGCTAGTGCAATGGTCATCTGTTCCGCTTTGTAAGAAGAAGTGGTTCGAACCAACACTGAGGATAGAATCTGGCCCTTAGTATCTATGGATACTACTGAAAATTGAGTGGAAAGGCCGTACTGAGCGGCATGAAAAATGCATGAAACAGACGAGAAAATGTGGAGGCTCGAGACGACGTTCGAGAGACAAAATAGAGGAGGCTTGAGCGACAAGCCTGCCCACGTGTTACTGTGGTTGCATATTTTGTGAATGGCGACACACTTTGATGCGAGAGCGTATATAATCATCAAGTGGCATATTTTGCACTTCAACCGTTAGGATTGATTGATTGATATGTGGGGTTTAGCATCCCAAAACCACTATTTGATTATGAGAGACGCCGTAGTGGAGGGCTCCGGAAATTTAGACCACCTGGGGTTCTTTACGTGCACCCAAATCTGAGCACACGGGCCTGCAACATTTCCGCCTCCATCGGAAATGCAGCCGCCGCAGCCGGGATTCCAACCCGCGCCCTGCGGGTCAGCAGCCGAGTACCTTAGCCACTAGACCACCATGGTGGGGCCTTCGACCATTAGGGGGTTGACTTCAGGGTCAACCAGAATCTTTGTTCCCGCTGGTGTGATCGAAAACCTGGCAAACTCTGCCGTTTGTTGAGCCTCAATAATTTCTTCAAGCGTGTTGTGGACTTTAAGTTTCATAAGGTTCTCAGTGCTTGTGCGCATGGGAATGCCAACAACTTTCTTGATGCTTTTCCTTATGAGGATGTTAAATTTATTTTTCTCACGGAGTTATCACCTGCATAATGCGACATATTGTCACGGAGTTGTGACGTGGCCGAAGACAGGAGACTTCGTGCTGGGATTTAACTGTTTATTTGGGCGAACGTGTGCCGAGTAAACGGAAAGTCCGATCACAGCAGCAGTCTTGCACAGATAGCAGTCTCGGACTGATAGCGGCGAACGGAGCGTCGGCCTTCGTTTCTACATCTGACAAGCGGCGAAGCGCGTGGGCATTTATACTCTTGCCATCGAATGTTCTAGCGTTATCGCTGGCGGTGGCGTAGGTTCCAGAACAATCTGTACCGTTCGAACAGTGGGCGTGATCTTATCGAAGTGATCTACTACAGTCCGGAACCTTCTCAAAAACTGCAGGCACGGTTTGCGCTGAGAATCGTGTGGTGTTTTGGGACGATAACGAAAACTTGGGAAATGGAACGTGGCATTGCCCCCCTCTGAAAAGGCATCATCCCGATGCTTTAACTAAAGATGAAGGTACAATAATAATGCAAGAAAGTACAATGATTAAATTACGATGAAACAATATTACAAAAAAAACACTGTTTCAGTTTGTAAACGCGCATGAAACGGCTTGAGGCGCGCGATATGCACGATTTCAGGTCGCGATCAGCGTCGTTGAGAGTTCGTGATGCCGGCGGGGACGCCCTCATAATCAAGTGGGCCGAGACGTCGAACCACCCTGTACGATCCGAAGTAGTGTCGCAGAACCTTTTCACTTAGTCCACGTCGGCGTATCGGCGTTCACACCCAAACACGTTCACCGGGCTGGTATTCCACGAAGCATCACCGAAGGCTGTAACGGTGGCTGTCTGTCGTCTGTTGATTCTTGATACGGAGACGCGCAAGTTGTCGGGTTTCTTCGGCACATTTAAGGTACTCGCTCACATCGGCGCTTTCTTCGTCGGTGACGTTGGGTAACATGGCATCGAGCGTCGTTGCCGGGCTCCTTCCGTAGACCAATTTGTATGGGGATATCTGCGTCATCTCCTGCACAGCCGTGTTGTATGCGGAGGTCACATACGGAAGAATGGCATCCCACGTCTTGTGTTCAACATCGACGTACAGTTACACCATGTCGGCGACCGTCTTGTTAAGCCGCTCGGTGAGGCCGTTGGTCTGTGGGTGGTACGCTGTCGTCCGGCGGTGGTTTGTTTGGCTGTATGCCAAGATCGCTTGAGTTAAGTCGGCAGTGAATGCCGTTGCTCTGTCGGTGATAAGGACCTCCGGGGCGCCATGACGTAGGACGATATTTTCGACGAAGAACTTAGCTACCTCGAATGCACTGCCTTTTGGCAGGGCTTTTGTCTCGGCGTAGCAGGTGAGGTAGTCGGTAGTTACCACGATCCACTTGTTTCCGAAAGCCGACGTAGGGAACGGCCCTAGTAGGTTCATACCAATCTGCTGGAAAGGTCAGCAAGGTGGATAAATTGGCTGCAGAAGTCCCGCTGGCCTTGTCGGCTGTGTCTTGCGTCGCTGAGAGTCCCGGCATGTCCTCACATAACGAGTGACGTCGGTGGTAAGACGTGGCCAGTAGTACCTTTCTTGTATCCTCGCGAGCGTGCGAGAAACACCGAGGTGCCCTGCCGTGGGACCGTCGTGCAGGGCCTGCAGGAGTTCTGGTCGCAGAGCTGAAGGCACCACAAGGAGGTACTTAGCTCGAAGCGGTGAAAAGTTTTTCTTTTGTAGAAGACCGTTTCGTAGGAAGAACGACGCAAGTGCGCGCTTGAATACCTTCGGGACTTCGGCGATCCTGCCTTCGAGGTATTCTATTAGGGCCTCAAGTTCCGGGTCAGCCCGCTGTCGTTCAGCGAAGTCGTCTGTAGTTATCGTTCCCAAGAAGTATTCGTCATCCGGGTCGTCGGGTAGCGGTTGGTCGACAGGCGCACGAGAGAGACAGTCGGCGTCGGAGTGATTTTTGCCGGACTTGTAAATGACTGTAATGTCATATTCTTAAAGTCTCAGTCTCCATCGTGCGAGGCGACCTGAAGGGTCCTTCAAGGTGGCTGATTGATTTGTGGGGTTTAACGTCCCAAAACCACCATTTGGCTAGCCAACACAAGGCGTGGTGGTCGCTCACAACTTTGAAGGGCCTGCCGTAGAGGTAGGGGAGAAATTTCGACGTAGCCCAGATGATGTCTAGGCACTCCTTTTCTGTTGTGGAATAATTTGCTTCTACTTTGGATAGCGATCGACTGGCGTAACTAATAACCCTTTCAAGTCCGTCAGCCCTCTGCACAAGAACGGCGCCAAGACCTACGCTGCTTGCGTCAGTGTGTATTTCTGTCTCCGCGAATTTGTCGAAATGGGCAAGTAATGAAGGCGTCTGGAGGCGATGTTTAAGCTCTTGGAAAGCGTGTTTCTGTGGAGTTTCCCACTTGAACTCCACGTCAGCCTTGGTAAGGCTAGTGAGAGGATCGGCGATGCGAGCGAAGTTTTTCACGAACCGCCTATAATAGGCGCACAGGCCCAGAAATCGGCGCACGGCCTTCTTGTCAGTGAACGGCGGGAAGTCGGCGATGGCGGCTGTTTTCCGTGGATCGGGACGAACTCCAGACTTGCTGATAACGTGCTCCAGAAACAAGAGCTCCTCATACGCAAATATGCACTTTTCTGGCTTCAGTGTGATTCCGGACGTCTTGATGGCTTGAAGTACAGCTTCAAGGCGCCGAAGATGCTCGTCGAAACTCCAGGAAAACACGACGATGTCGTCCAAGTACACAAGGCAAGTCTGCCACTTCAATCATGCCAGTACTGTATCCATAACGCGTTGAAAAGTTGCAGGCGCTGAGCAAAGGCCGAAGGGCATCACCTTAAACTCGAAGAGGCCGTCCGGTGTTATAAACGCCGTCTTCTCTCGGTCTCTTTCGTCGACCTCGATTTGCCAATAGCCAGTCTTGAGGTCCATTGACGAAAAGTGCTTGGCATTATGAAGCCGATCAAGTGCGTTGTCTATTCGTGGGAGAGAATACACGTCCTTTCTTGTGATTTTGTTCGGGCGCGATAATCGACGCAGAAACGTAGGGTCCGATTCTTTTTCTTCACTAACACCACGGGGGATGTCCATGGACTCTTGGAGGGCTGGATAATGTCATCCCGCAGCATTTAATCAACTTGTCTCTTCATGGCTTCACGGTCTCACGTCGAAATTCTGTACGGACTCTGACGGAGTGGTCTGGCATTTTCTTCGGTTATGATGCGATGTTTTTTGATTGGGGTCTGCCGAATTTTCGATGACGACGAAAAGCAATCTTCGTATTGCAGGAGCAGGGCCTTGAGCTGTTCTTGCTTATCGTTCGTAAGTCTGGGATTGACGTCGAAAGCTAAGGGAGGGGCTTGGTTCCTCTGAGCAGGTTCCGCAGAATCGGCGAGGGCGAAAGCACTGGTGGCTTCGACAATTTCTTCGATGTATGCGACCGTTGTTTCTTTGTTCACAAGTTTGTACTCATTGCTGAAATTCGTGAGCATAACCGTTGCTTTGCCTCCCCGCAGCTCTGCAATTCCTCTTGCGACACAAATATTTCGGGTGACCAACAGATGCTGACTGCCTTAAACGATGCCTTCCAAGTCAGGTGATTTAGGAGTGCCGACTGAAATAATGACGCTTGAGCGAGGCGGAATGGTGACTTGTTTTTCCAGCACATTCAAGGCATGGTGTCCTGACGGCGTGCGCGGCGCTAGTGCTTCTTCTGTGGATAACGTTATCGACTTTGTTTTTAGGTTGATGACAGCACCATGGAGGCATAAGAAGTCCATGCCAAAGATGACATCTCTCGAGCAACACTGTAGAACTACGAAGTCTGTAGGATAAATACGGCCGTTAATGGTGACTCTCGCTGTGCAGATTCCTGCAGGCGTTACGAGATGACCTCCAGCTTTGCGGATTTCAGGACCTTTCCAAGCTGTCCTAACTTTCTTTAACTTCGCGGCGAAGGACCCACTGATGACAGAATAGTCAGCTCCAGTATCGACGCGAGCGGTCACACTGTGGCCGTCGATAAGAACGTCGAGGTCGCTAGTTCGGCGTCTGGCATTACAGTTAGGTCGTGGCGTCGGGTCACGGCTGCGTCGGCTTGTTCCGCTGCTTCCATGTTGCGTCGTCAGGCCACCTTCGGTAAGTGAGCTTTTGCCGTCAGGGCTTTGCCTGGTTGGCGTTGTGTTCGGAAAGCTCCGTCGCGGCGGCGTCGTCGCCGGAGGATCTTCGGTAGTTCGTCGCACAGCAACCGCACCTCCACCGGTTGCTGCCCTTAGTTTCCCGGATACGGGCTAGGAGACCGACACCGCGTTGGGCCGGAGTACTGCCGGGGGTGCGGTGACATGCGGCGGCTGGGCGACGGCGAACGGGAAAGACTTCGTGGTGTCCATTGAGTTTCTGTCAGGTAGTCGGCGATGTCACGTGGCCGTTCCCCTGGCTGCGGACGTGGTGCATCGACAACAAAGCCACGCAGTCCCATCTGCCGGTACTGGCAACGGCGGTAAGTGTGCCCGGCCTCGCCGCAGTGGTAGCACAGTGGGCGGTGGTCAAGGGTGCGCCAAACGTCGGTTTTCCTCGGCGCTCTGCGCTGGCCCGCTGGCGAACGGTAGATCGTCGGTGGGGGTGGTGGCGGCGGTGGTGTCTGGCGGCGGAAGTGCGACGGGGCGGCGTTTCGGCGTGGACGGGGAGGAGCGTTGTGGCACACTGCAGCGGCGTAGCTCATAGTTTCTGGCTCGGGCAGCGGTGTTTGGGGAATTCGAAGCGATTGCCGAACTTCTTCTCGCACAATGTCGGCGATCGAATCCACTTGAGGTTGCGACGAAGGCAACAGTTTGCGCAGCTCTTCCCGCACGATCGCTCGGATCGTTTCACGCAGGTTGTCGGAGTCACTGGCTTGAGCAGCAGCGCATTCTGGAGTCAGGCGACGATTATACTGTCTGGTGCGCATGTCCAGGGTTTTTTCGATGGTGGTCACCTCGGATACAAATTCTTGGACGGTGTTTGGTGGATTCCTCATTAGTCCCGCGAAGAGCTCTTGTTTGACCCCTCGCATGAGGAAACGAACTTTCTTCTCCTAAGGCAGGTGTGGGTCAGCGTGACGAAATAGGCGGGTCATCTCCTCTGTAAAAATTCCAACCTTTTCATTTGGTAGCTGAACCCGGGTCTCTAGTAGAGCAGCGGCCCTGTCTTTGCGAGCGACGCTCGCGAACGTTTGCAGGAATGCGCCGCCGAAGACATCCCACATTCGGAGCGTGGACTCCCGATTCTCTAGCCAGGTCCTTGCGGTGTCTTCCAAATAGAAGAACACACGACGGAGCTTTTCGTCATTGTCCCAGTGGTTGAGGGCGGCCACACGGTCGTATGTTTCAAGCCAGGACTCTGGGTCTTCGAGCGATGACCCATGGAAAATTGGTGGTTCCCTGGGTTGATGCATTACCATCACGGTCTGGGATGCTGCGGTTGTCATTGTCGCTGCAGTCGCGGTCATGGCCTTGGTCTTCCGCGCCTTGTCTTCTAGAAGGCCGTACTCCGGTGGGAGACCTTGCTGTCGGCGGCTCGTTCGCTGCTCTTGGTTGGCGTCGGTGTCTTCTCCGCGACGTGGGCTGGGTTCATGGCTTGACGGGGGCGTCCGGTACATGAACGAAGCAGCACCTCCACCAGATGTCACAGGGTCGTGACGTGGCCGAAGACAGAAGACTTCGTGTTGGGATTTAACTGTTTATTTGGGCGATCCTGTGCCCAGTAAACGGAAAGTCCGATAACAGCAGCAGTCTTGCAGAGATAGCAGTCTCGGACTGATAGCGGCGAACGGAGCGTCGGCCTTTGTTCAACAACTGACAAGCGGCGAAGCGCGTCGGTATTTATACTCTTGCCATTGCCATCGAATGTTCTAGCGTTATCGCTGGCAGTGGCGTATGTTCCAGAACAATCTGTACCGTTCGCACAGTGGGCGTAATCTTATCGAAATGATCTACTACAGTCCGGAACCTTCTCGAAACCTGCAGGCGCGGTTTGCGCTCAGAATCATGTGGTGTTTTGGGACGATAACGAAAACTTGGGAAATAGAACGTGGCAATATCTTATGTGGCTCATCAAGAATTCATAGAACAGTCTGAGGAGGTTGTCCTCTCGAAGACCACTACGACTCTTGGAAATGCGTGAGATTAGTCAGATGACCCCTTCCACTTGGAAGTCAAACGGTCGATCGTGTGCCCGCTCTGTCCATCAGCCTCAATAATCATGCCGAGAGCGCATATGAAGTCCACCCTTAGAATATGCTGCCCTGGTGCCATGTTCAGTCTAATGTAGGTGTCGGCCAGTGGTTTCACGTTTTTGTATTTGGGTTCCCGTCTCGTGGGTTGATATAAAAGAAGTTCAGACTTAGACTACAAAAGCTTCAGGCCTATTTTCTTTATGTACACTTCAACATAGTCGACGGCCTCTTGAAGAGAGCCCTCCATAAAGCACTCCGAGCCACCGAAACTCAATTTGGTGATGTCGCCCACGTAAATGGCGAACTTGATGCCTTCTTGACTTGAGACGGAGGTAGTGAGGCCGCACATTGCAATGGTAAACAGCAGCATGGATAAGACTGAACCCTGCGTGGTGCCGAAGAAACAAAGATCATAGGGCTTAGACTTGAGATCACCTAGCTGTAAAGTAGCTTTTGTATTCCCGAGGAACGGGCTGGTGAACTTGTGAAAGTTCGCTCCTAAGTTGAGAGAATAGATGGAGGCAAGCATGAGGGAGTGCGAGACACTGTTAAAGGCCTTTTCAAAATCGTATTCGAGAATTGCTCTAACGTCCTTCCTCTCCTGACCTATTGTGTGATGCTTCAGCATTTTTATGACGTCCTCAGTAGATCATCATCATCATCATCATCATCATCATCATCATCATCAGCCTGACTACGTCCACTGCAGGACAAAGGCATCTCCCATGTTCCGCCAGTTAACCCGGTCCTGTGCTTGCTGCTGCCAATTTATACCCGCAAACTTCTTAATCTCATCTGCCCACCTAACCTTCTGTCTCCCCCTAACCCGCTTTCCTTCTCTGGCAATTCAGTTAGTTACCCTTAATGACCAGCGGTTATCCTGTCTACGCGCTACATGCCCGGCCCATGTCCATTTCCTCTTCTTTAATTTAACTATGATATCCTTAACCCCGTTTGTCGCCTAATCCACTCCGCTCTCTTCATGTCTCTTAAGGTTACACCTACCACTTTTCTTTCCATTGCTCGCTGCGTCGTCCTCAATTTAAGCTGAACCCTCTTTGTGAGTCTCCAGGTTTCTGCTCCGTAGCTAAGTACCGGCAAGATACAGCTGTTATGTACCTTCCTCTTAAGGGATAATGGCAATCTACCTGTCATAACTTGAGAGTGCTTGCCGAATGTGCTCCACCCCATTCTTATTCTTCTAGTTACTTCAATCTCGTGGTTAGGCTCTGCGGTTATTACCTGTCCTAAGTAGACATAGTCTTTTACAGCTTCAAGTGCACTATTACCTATCTCGAAGCGCTGCTCCTTTCCGAGGTTGTTGTACATTACCTTCGTTTTCTGCAGATTAATTTTAAGACCCACCTTTCTGCTCTCCTTGTCTAACTCCGTAATCATGAGTTGCGATTCGTCCCCTGAGTTACTCAGCAATGCAATGTCATTGGCGAAGCGCAGGTTACTAAGATATTCTCCATTAACTCTTATCTCTAACTGTTCCCATTCTAGGCTTCTGAAAACCTCCTGTAAGCACGCGGTAAATAGCATTGGGGAGATTGTGTCCCCCTGCCTTACACCCTTCTTGATTGGTATTCTGTTGCTTTCTTTATGAAACACTATGGTAGCAGTTGATCCCTTGTATATTTCTTCCAGAATGTTTATATATACTTCATCTACGCCCTGATTCCGCAGTGTCTGCATGACGGCTGATATTTCTACTGAATCAAACGCCTTCTCGTAATCTATGAAGGCTATGTATAGTGGTTGGTTATACTCTGAGAATTTCTCTATTACCTGATTGATAGTATGAATGTGGTCAATTGTTGAGTAGCCTGTTCGAAATCCTGCTTGTTCCTTTGGTTGATTGAATTCTAATGTTTTCTTTACTTTGTAAGCAATTACCTTTGTAAATAGTTTGTACACTACAGAGAGCAAGCTGATCGGCCTGATTTCTTCAAGTCCTTGTCATCTCCTTTCTTATGTATTTAAGATGACGTTAGCGTTCTTCCAAGACGCTGGTGCTCTTCCCGTCAGGAGACACCTCGTAAACAGGGTGGCTAGTTTTTCTAACACAATCTGTCCTCCATCTTTCAGCAGATCTGATGTTACCTGATCTTCACCAGCAGCTTTGCCTCTTTGCATGCTCTCCAGAGCTTTTCTGACTTCTTCTATCATTACTGGTGGGGTGTTAACTGGTTTACTGCTAGTTCTTATAGTATTAAGGTCGTCGTTGTCTCGGCTACTGTACAGATCTCTGTAAAACTCCTCCGCTATTTTAACTATCCTATCCATATTGGTAGTTATTTTGCCTTCTTTGTCCCTTAGTGCATACATCCGACTTTTGCCTATCCCAGGTTTCCTCTTCAATGCTTTGAAGCTTCCTCCGTTTTTCAGAGCGTGTTCGATTCTCTCCATGTTACACCTTCTTACATCGCATACTTTACGTCTATTAATCAACTTCGAAAGCTCTACCAGTTCTATTTCTTCTGCTGTACTTGACACTTTCATGATTTGACGCTTCTTAATTAAGTTCTTCGTTTCCTGGGAAAGCTTGCCAGTGTCCTGTCTAACTACCCTGCTTCCAACTTCCACTGCACACTCCGTAATGATACTCGTCAGATTATCATTCATTGTATCTACGCTAAGGTGGGTTTCCTCACTAAGAACCGAGTACCTGTTCTGCAGCGACACTCTGAATTCCTGTACTTTCCCTCTCAGTGCTAGCTCATTGATTGGCTTCTTGCGTATCAGTTTCTGTCGTTCCTTCTTCAAGTTTAGGCGAATTCGAGACCGTACCATTCTATGGTCACTGCATTGTACCTTGCCAACCACTTCCACATCCTGCACGATTCCTGGATGTGCAGTCATTATAAAGTCTATTTCGTTCTTATTTTCGCCATTAGGGCTCCTCCGTGTCCACTTGCGGTTTTCTCGTTTTCGGTGGAAGGTATTCAAAATCCGCAAATTATTGCGTGCTGCGAATTCTACTAGTAGCTCTCCTCTGGCGTTTCTAGTGCCAATGCCATAATCTCCTACTGCCTGGTCTAACCCCTGCTTCTTCCCTACCTTTGCATTAAAATCGCCCATCACTATAGTATACTATGTTTTTACCTTACTCATTGCCGATTCCACGTCTTCATAGAAGCTTTCAACTGAAGCGTCATCATGGCTGGATGTAGGCGCGTAAGCCTGTACTACCTTCACCTTGTATCTTTTATTCAGTTTAATTACAATACCTACCACCCTTTCATTAATGCTATATTATTCCTCTATGTTGCCAGCTATGTTTCTGTGAATTAGGAACTCCACTCCCAGTTCTCTTCTGTCTGCCAAGCCCCGATAGCAAAGGACGTGCCCACTCCGTGGCACCGTATAGGCCTCATCTGTCGTCCTAGCCTCACTGAGCCCTATTATATCCCGTTTAACACCCTCTAGCTCCTCGAATAGTACAGCTAGACTTCCCTCACTAAATAAGGTTCCAGCGTTAAACGTTGCCGAGTTCAGGTTCCAATGGCGGCCTGTAGTCCAGAGATTTTTAGCACCCTCTGCTGTGTTGCAGAACCGACCGCCGCCGTAGTCAGTTGCTTCGCAGCTGCTGGGTACTGAGGGCCGTGAGTGATTTGACGTATGCATGTGGGAGGTGGTGGCCAGATACTGCATCAGGGTGGCCAATCCTTCCCTGGTAAGGGAGTGCGTTCCCGGCGGTGGTTACCGTTGAGGCCGCACCCCAGGCCTCTTAATGCAGTTCCATCAACACGCGGATTTTTTTCCTTCTTTTTTCCTTTTTTTCCAGTTGGGAACTATGCGGCACCGGGATTTAAACCACTGACCTCTTGCATGCGAGGCGGATGCTCTAACCACTACGCCATCGCCGCACCCGGATTGTTATGTTCTAAATGTAGGTTTCAGTGGTGTATCAGTAAAGTTTGTTGTTATTTTATAAATATGTTTTAATGAAATGAGATTTCTGCTGATTACCCCCTTAATTAAGGGTCTAGAGAGTACGGAGTTGGACCTCCGATTAGCCAATGGGGTGCTGTTTATCAATATATTAAGCGGACAAAGTTTAAATTCGTTTGTAAGGTGATGTTACCAAATTATTCTTTTTAGTGATGAGGCCTAATTTTGGTCACGAAATAGTTACGGTACTATTACTCCTGTCCTGATGAAACCTGAGCGGCGACAGGTCTACAACTAAGTCTTTACACTGTATGAGTTAGAAGTTTCCCGGTAGGTTATTAGCAAAGTTAAAAACAATGGTTAAAAAACACGTGGTCCGACTGTTGTTCTTTTCACAGATATACACTGTTTTCTGCTCCTAAAATTTAAAACTTTCGTTTGTAATAGCAGTATTTGTAGCGGTTGAACTCCTTGTATCTTCACGAACAAATACACACCACTCTGACCCTCCTAGAACCAAAATTGCTAAAGTTATAGGTAGATATGTGCAGAGCTCACTTACCCGTGCTGCTGACGCGGCCGCTCCCACTGCCGCAGTTTTAATAATCTGGGCTTATTGGCTAAAAGGTGGAGGAGCAGTTCCGGTGAGCTTAATTCGCTGTTGAAGCTGTTTCGCCAAACCCAGCTCAAGCAGTGACAGCAGTCCGGCAACACTGAGTTTGCCTTCTGAATAATTCTCTTTTGACGCTCTCAGTTGAATTGGGCTCTCGCGGTTTTTTCTAAGGCTATCTCCGGA